>JANHFX010028268.1:4545-16318 GCA_027560015.1 Chloroceryle amazona
GACCCTGCACTGGCAGGGGGGTTGGACTCGATGATCTCCAGAGGTCCCTTCCAATCCCTACTGTTCTATGATTCTATGATTCTATGATCAGCATTTACACAATGTTGAGTTTAATTCATTCCTCACAGTGAGAAATTTAAATTCCTCTCACCCAACTTAATGTGTGGACATTTATTTACTGAACGATTTTTTGTGTCCTTTTTAAGAGGAAAATGTTAGCTTTTACTAAATGGGAGGGAAATGCACTCAAATCTGAACACTGCTACCAAATAATGTTGAAGAGCAATCATCTGTAGTTATAGCTTAGCTTTCTTTTCCCTTCTCTCCCAAACATTGTGTTAACATGATGTAGTTTTAAGGAGGTGAAGAGCATGAAGCATGGAGAGGCAGCTTTTTCACCTAATTAATAATCAGATTTTCTAAGTGGCCAGTAGTCATAAGTGAAGCACCAGAGCTTTCCCAGTTGGGTATGACCAAAAGCTCAAGCTCAAGATTTCCCAGTTCCTTTTAGATGGTCTAGGCTTATGTTCATGTGCTTTACAATCAGGGAGAAAGGTACAGAAAGCCAGGAGCAACCTTAGGTTGCTTGGGTAAAATTGCTCAATAACATTTTTACAAGTCAGATGCTGGTTTTAGTTTGAGATTCATGCCAGTGATCAGACCTAAGTGGAAAGTGATGAGGAAACTGAGGCAACAAGGCCCCATCAGGGATGTCAGTGAAAAAAGTATATGAATGAGTAGCTTGCCACCAGTTCCGTTTTATCTCACAGGTGATGTTTGGGTTTTTCTTCCAGAGGCTTTCATGTCTTTATACCTTTGGGATTTAATAAAAATGAAAATAAATGGATGATGAGGAGAGATCTTTTCAGGGCTTGTAGAAGCACAGCTAGTAGAATCATATTTCTGCTCTGCTCAGAGTCAGTGCAATGGTGTGGATGAACAGTTGTTCAGAGTAAGGTTGGATGGGGCTTGAGCAGCCTGATGTAGTGCCAGGTGTTCCAGCCCGTGGTGGGGCACGGGGGTAGACTAGATGATCTTTGAAGGTCCCTTCAACCCAAACAGTTCTATGACTCTGTGTTGTTGAACGGCCTGTCAGAGAGGAGCTTCGTAACAAAACTGAACCCGAGCGCACCAAAATGTATAGGGGGTGTAATACAGAAGCAAAAAAAGTGTCCAGCTGCCGTGTTTCAGATTAACTGAGACATGTCAGATCTTCTCATAATTCCTTTGCAGTGGTTTTCCAAATATGGCTTCTCAGCACACTGGAAGCTGTATGGTGTATGTATAGCCATATGATATACACAGCCTTAGAGTGTTTGTAGGTACACAGCATATATACGTATATACTCCAGATAACTGGCATGATTTGGAGAAAAGTCTTGATATTGGGCAGTCAAAATGTTAACCGATTTATAATGGTGTGTTTGTGGCTACCTTGACTTATTTCTCTGCTTTGTAATAGCATATTTAAATTACATTGAGGGTATTGTTCTTCAGTTAGGGTCTTGTTTAGGCTTTATTTTTTCAAGTGTGTCTTGGACTGACATTTGAAAATATTTTCATAAAATCAAACCTTTATGGTTCCAAGTCAGAAGAGAGAGGGATGTGTTTAATTCTGTATTTTGACCTTTCCCATAAAATATATAGGAATTTAGTAGCTTGACTTCAAGACTGTTTTGAGTACAACATCATATGAAGTAATGAGTGGTACCCTCTTCCCCTCTTCCCTCCTGCTTATGAATTAAACCTCATCTAATGTAAGGCTTCTCACCAGAAATACTGACATCCAGATTCCATTAGGAGAATTGACTTTGCAGCGTGTTTGGCCATTTTGGATATAGGGGCGAGGGGAACGACCTCATCATTCCCTTTTTTTAAGACTTGTGTGGTTACATTGGTAACAATACTCTGCAAGGTGGAAGGCTGATGGGCAAATGAGTGAGAGCCTGGTTATAATTTTCTTTAGTTAAGTAGAACTAGGAAGGAGAAGGCAATATATTTATACTTTATATTAAAGCACCCCCCCACATTCTGAGGGATACAGAAGTGTGGAAGAAAACAACCCTTAAACCAACACAACTACGCAATGATTATATGCAGTTTTCCCCATCCTGTTTTGTTTTGTCTTGTCTGTGTTGATCAAAAAGTCTTTGCTGTATTACCTTTGGCCTGCAGATATTCAGTCTGCTCTTTTCTGCCTGTTCCCTGAGCATTATAAGTAAAGAGCCAGGTTTCCTGTGGATTTGTATCCAAAACTTGGTGCTTCCTCCTCCGTTTCCCTCCCTAAATGGTATCCAGCTTCCATTTCACCTCAGAAATGCAAATGTGCATCTCCTGATGATGCAGGTGGTATCTTTCCTGTTTGCTGTCTGCTGTTGCTAGCTGGTACCAGTTAATGGTACAGGTGAATTTTCCAACGTGCTGTATAATTTTGTTGCATAATTCCTGCACCTCCGGATCTGACTTTTGCTGGAAATGAAATACTTGTGCAGCTTTGCAAATGTTCACTGGATAATGTGGTCTTATTGAAAAGAATGAATGGAAAATAGTATATTTCAGAAAGGAAGTAGAAATAATGTACCTAACCCTGTTAGAATCACGTGGAACCACAGCCTTCTGGTAGGTTGTTCGGGATCTTCTAGGGAAGCAGCAGCCTGCTGTGTGCGATTTAGGATTATCAATAAAGGAGTTAAAGGGTGCTTTTTTGGGCATAGGGGAGTTTGTTTTCTCATAGAACAGAGGAGCAGTCAGTAGGCCGCTCCTAGCAGCAAAGCCTCATATCCTAAAAACAAAGGGCCCAAGGACGTTGTCAAGTAATGCAAAAAAAGAAGAGTTATTTTCTTTAGTTGGTCTCGTTCCTATGTGAGATCATAGACCACTCTCTTAAGAAAAGCTGGTTTAATTACTCTTATTCTGAATATTAAAATGAAATTATTCTGATGTTACTCTTCAGTAGTTGTTGAAATAAAGGAAGATTTCTGTAACCACAGTCACAAGTAGTATGTTTTTGTCTGATATGCAAAGCTGGAAAACATTTCTAATGTGTTTCCATAAAAAGGGGGAGCCTTAAAAGTTCAAGAAACAAATTGGTTACAGAGAAGCAGTGGATGAAACACTCTGAATTTAGGCTACTGTCTAGGAATGTAAGCACTATACCCTCAGATTTAGGTCTGTATTCTTTGATAGGAAAGGGAGTTGAAATCATTCCACTGTGGCTAGTAGGATGTTTTCCAGAGCATAGATATCGTTAAAGCTGATGGACCCTCAGTAAATGCAGGACAAAATGGGTTATAAGGTTAAACATCTATACTCAAATGTTAAAGTGACAATATCAGGCTAAAATAATAAACATAAATGTATGTACAGTACTTTGAATGTACATCGAGGATACTAAGTCTTTATGACAGGTTACTTAAGGAGAATATTGAGCTCCCTATGATAAATGAATAAACTGTGTTAACAGAAGCAGGAGAAAAATCCCACCTGTGAAAACTGTGCCTGCCATAATGTCCTCTCCTCCTCTGAGCCTCTGGCTCCAAATTTTGTTTTCAGGGCTCCCTAAACCACAGAGTCAAGAAAGGTGATTCTTGGGAGGCTTTTGGAAAAAGAATTGTAGCAGCAGAAAATCTCTTTGGAATCAAGCCTCTATGCATGTGGACAGTGGTACCTTCCAGGATACGTCTGACTGCTCTACCTCATTTTCATGGGCAAAGGGCAGTAGTAGAGGTGACCGTTTGGTTTCTTGGAGCGATCCACAGGACTGTAATCGTACAACTGGTAGGACTGCTCACCTGGTTGAAGGTCAATGTTGACATACAAGGCTGCTGTTTGTGCAGCTTGAAATGTAGCTCAGAGATCAAAATGTTGGCCTCACAGTGACCAGCTCACCTTCCCTGCAGGGCCAGGCTCCCTGACACCCCTTCTTCTTGTGGTCTTTTTTTTTTTTTTTCCTCTTTTCTCCACGAGTTCCGTGTTCGCCAGTTGGTTAATGTAGCATGTATTTGGATAGGTAAGCTTGCTACTGGAATTATTGACTGTTTCCTAAATAAGCAAGTAATCAGGTTTGTCTTTTTAGCTAACTGTTCTTTAATAGCCAGTTCTCCATCTGAATGACTTGTGATGGAAAATAGATTTATTCACATGAGCTTACTTTTTTACACAACTTATTTTTTTTTTCCTGCCTCTCCAAGTTAACACTTTCATCTTTTTCCATCTATTAGAGCAGCTGGGAGGGCAGAAATAAACACACTTTCCTTTCCTTTGTGTTCACATCCTGAGCGGTGCAGACATACCCTGTTGCATTCTCATAAGCATCTAAAATATTTGTGGAACTCTAGCTCAACATTTTTTCTAAAAAACGATGTTTATCTGGGTTTCCTTTAATTCCATAAATCTGGCCTGCATCCTTACGGGGAGTCGGCGAGCGTGCGAGGTAGCCAGTATGGCCTGCCTAGGGTGGTGGGTCAGAAAAGACAACAAAAGTTGGAATGGAAGCAAGCAGTTTTTCATCTGACTGGAGCAGTTGGAAACCTTGCAGCAACCACCTGGACATGTGCATGTGCTAGATGCTCTTTGTTACGGTCTAAAACCCAAATGTGAATAAATAACTCCCTGGTACTTCTTGAAGATATCAACAATAATTTCCTGTAGCATGGCTGACTTTCTGGGACTGCGCAGTCTCCACAGCCTAACTCCTCTAGCCTTTAAAAAGAAAAATTAAAAAAAAAAAAAAAAGCAGCTGCAGAAGTACAGCTTTGGGTCCAGAACTGTTTAGCTAAGGGCGGTGCCTGGCTGTTCTCCCTCAGGAGAGGGTTTGATGGGGAACATTATGATCCCTCCCCCTATCCTCTCACTCTGTATAAAGGCCAAACAATAATAGTAATACTAACATTGCCCTGCTGTAACTTCAGTGCATATCTGTGCGCTTGTCTCTGGCTGCAGCAAATACTTTGCCCGTGATTAATAGCATTCCTTGCATTGAAACTTCTACAAATCTCAGCTTCATTCTTGATTTGATTTTTATATTGATAAATATAGACATAAAAAATCCAGCGTGAACATGGTATTTCTTTTTCTTCTTCCTAGTATGTGTTTATTATTCATGAATGTGTTGCAACATCCAAAAATGTAATGAGTGACTCACAGAATGAGAAGAGGAAAAATACAGTTATAGCTTTTTAATGAGGATTCCTCAGCCAACTACAGAGTGTCGCAGTTAAGAAACCGCTGTTTGACTATGTAGAACCCAGCCGGTCCTTGCTCTTATGTTCCTTCTGGGTGTAGTTGCAACACAGTTTTACTTGGTATACATTTGTATTCATTCATTTGCCTGATATTTTTTTATGTCTTGTATCAGGGATTACAAAGTTCCAACATCAAAACCAAACCAAACAACGCAAACCAACATGTTTACAAATAGCTCTGGATTTAATTTGTGTGTGTGTTTGTAAGAAAGGAAAAAAGCGAAGGCTATGTTTACTGCTGCTGGCATAGTAACATCTCTAGGAGTTTCAGATTGAGCTTGTATTGTTAAAAATTGTCCTTGCAAGCACTCCAGAGCAAACATAACCAACCTGTGAGAGCAGCAGAGCTCTGAAGGAGTGTAATACTGGGGAGTTTGAAGCTTACCTTGTGGGAAGATGTCCAGTGCTGATCTGGTTCAAGAATCAACACTGACTTGCTTTCTGGAAAGATTTTTTTCTTACTCTTGGAGAATCTAACCTTTCTTAAGCATGTTTTTGAATTTAGCAGTATTTATCAGTTTCCCTTCATGCCTGGTATCCCCTCACCTTTCTTGTGCCTTCCTTGCACAATAGCAGGAAACCCTTATTTGCTTAAAAACTGGTTTGAGTGCAAATCCATAGGAATAGATAGATGACCTACTACGTGTCTTTTAAAGCAGCTGTATACCCAGGTGATCATTTCCTCTGGCAAGCCGAGGATCTAGTGTAACCCTCCTGCAGTCAGGATAGTACAGCCTTGTACGATATTCGAGTGTGTTTTAAAAGAATTTTCAGGGCTGGTGCACATACTGTGTGAGAGTCTGGGATTAAAATATTGTATTGCTATGCCCTTGGTGTTTCTCTTGGGATAGTCAGCAACTATCAGTATACAAAAATGAGGCCATTTTGGCCTTGTTTGTAGTAAATGTTTAGTAGTGAGATGTTCTGTATGTGAAGTAACATTACCTTTACAGCACATGGCTATGCTTGGGCATTAGTTAGAACTACACTATCTTCTGCCTTGTTTCAGAAGCTGTTTCTGTCTTCTCAAGCAGTAAGCTCTTATAGATGAGAAAAAAAACAAAGAATAATCCAGGTAGAGTTACCCATTTGTTGGTATAATGCAAATTTTTCTGTCTGTTTACTTCCCCTTAGTTGCCTTATTTATTATAGAGCCCATGCTGGAACAGGGTCTAGAGATACTATTTAAAAATGTAAGGCATGTTTGCTTTTTTGCATCTGTTCAGTGACTCTGAATGAAGAACTGGGAAGTAGCAAATTAGAAGTGAGTTGGGTTTCAGGATGAAGGAGCCTTAGTTGTCTGTCTGCCTGTCTGAATGTGGTTAGTGATAACACTAGGTGAGGCGCTATGATTTCTCCTGCCTGTCACGTGAGAAAACCAGGTAACGTTGCATGTATTTTACAAATATTTGCAGATTGTGGTTTAATTCTTTTTGTTTTGTGATTGTGGGGGAGGTCTAAAGCTTGCTGAGAGAAGAAGTATGAAGTATAAATTTGTCCTGTCTTTATTTTGATTTCTTTGTATGACTGCCTCGGAGCTGTGGGTTTACAAGTGTGACTTCTGTCACACCTACAGGCAGGTGTATTTATAGGATGCTAAACAACTTTCGGTGCACTTTCCAAAACAAATGGGTAAGTAGCGTGTAGAGGGAAGGTGAAACAGACCTGGCTGAGGTCTGAGAGCTGTGATTTAAGCAGCATCTCTGTCCCTTTTCTCTGCCTGTAGCATCCTCCAAGTAACGTGCCTTGAGCTTTTGGTTTTTACTCAGCTGTTGTGCAGTCATGTGTCTTAGAGTGAAAATTTACCTTGGTGCTGGCCCGGTCTAGTAGTTCATGACCACCCACATAGGGTGGTCCTTTGTCCTTAGCTGTCAGTGTTCATCAGTGTCTTTCTGAGCTCATTCAAGACCAGTCAGTGCTCTTCACCCACCCCAGTCAGCTTTCTGCCACAGTCATGCCTTTAGTGGGATCAGTGGAAGGTTTAACAGGTACCGCATGGACCAGAACCAGCACAAGGAGAGGATGGGGAGAGAAGAGTGCAGCTGGGCTTTGTAGAGAAGTGTGAGAGAGAAGCTGGAGCCTTCAGCTTCTGGCTGAGAGTGGGTAAGAGATTAGCCTGTCTCAGAGCTGTATTTACTACCTGGATGTTTGCAATTCTTTCTCTCTGAAGCTTGCCTGTCGGCAGAAGGGAGGATACAGCCGCATTTTAAGCCATTCTCAGAAATACCGAGGGGCATTACTTCTCAGCACGGGCAAGCCCATAACAAAAGGAGGAAGGAAGGAACTTAGAAGAGCAAGGAAAAGTCACTATTCAAGTAGATTTTCCTAGAGGCTCGTCATCTTTGGGATGTGACCTGGGAATACCTGAGGGGTGATCCAAGAAGAGTTTGTGCAAGGCTGTTCAAGGTCAGGGGTTTGTTGACTGTGTGGGATGTTGCTGTGCTGCTGGCAAAGGCAGCCACCTTGCCAAATCTGCCTTCACTAGGAAACACTGGAGGCAAACTTGGAAGCATAAAATGGATGAGATTAAAGCTGCCTGCTGCTCGATTGGGAATCCATTTCATTTCAAACACCTCTCTCGCCACTTCTGCCACCAAGGCATATTTTCTGGAGGCTTGGGAGTTTCCTGACCGCAGACTTGTGAAAGACTGTCTTGTGTATTTTGAAAGAAGATGACATTTACTGTCTGGAGATTCTAATGGAACACAAGACAGCTGAGATACCTTCCTTCCCAGCTTTTGAAAGGAATAGTGGCTTGTTCATACGTGCTTTTGTTTACTACCACCTTTTCTTTCCTACAATTCAACTGAAGTTCAGAAGACCAGCACAATGAAAAAGTAGACTGTTTTTTCTCAAATCCATCGTGCTTTACTTTTGGCCTGTACTCAGCATGAGCTAAAACATCACTGAACTATACCTTTAAATTGCAAATTAAGAACGGATAGCTGTGTGGGCTGCACTCCAGGTATCTGAAACCCTGGGTTCCACAGTTATTCTTTGAGATGCCTTTTTACCAAAATATCTGAAAATGCAAGAGGTTTATAGACAGCAAACGACTGTCTCAAAAATGTCTGAAGTACATGGTCTGAATATGTGATTAAGTTGTTAAACAACACAGCGATGAGGACTTTTCTATACCTAATGTCCTGTAGCATAGACCATCTTTGGAGACAAGGAGTAAATCGCCTTAAAATCTCCTGATGCAGTTTCTCCATGTGTAAATATTTAGATTATTCTCCATCTGGAAGTGTGACAAACCCACAATACTTTCAGGCTGTGTTTTATGTGGCACCTGCCACAGCAGGAGGTGCCCCTCCACAGCAACACCATAGGTAGATATTATACTAATATGGCAGTGCTACTACTGTTTCCTGGTGTTGTATGCAAGAAGAAAGGACAGCGCAGGAGTTTGGGTGCTTACTCAGGACTTGGGTGAAGGCTGGTTCAAGTGTTGTCTTTACATATGCATACTGTGTGATCTTGGACACATCCATTGCTCAGGTGTTCTTCCCTGCCATACTTCCAAATGGGAAGGATTTATTAGGATTTCCTTCCCACAGGGATGCCTGGGGTTAAATAAAGAATCATAGAATTATTGTGGTTGGAAAGGACCTCTAGGATCATCAAGTGCAACCTTCATCCCAACATCTCCCTAACCAGTAGACCATAGTCTCAAGTGCTACATCTACTCCAGGGATGGTGACTCCCATCAGCAGCCTGGACAGCCTGTTCCATTGTCCAACTACTCTCTCAGTGAAGAATTTCTTTCTAATATCCAATCTAAACCTCCCCAGCTATAAAGCTTGAGATACTGGGATCCTACAAAAACAAATACAAAATGGAAGTTCCTTAAATCAGATTTTTATCCAGCCTGGACCTGGAGTCTGATGAAGCTCTGAGCTTGTGTGAGTTGATGTTCTGAGCCAGAGCTGAGAGCAAGGTGGTGGGATCTCCTCTTGCAATAGTGGAGAGGAGTTACAGCATCTCAAGCTGCTTCAGGAATGACACCAGGAGTCCCCACATAAATGGGGCTTGCTAAGCTTCTCATGTGGTGCACTTGTGTGTAGTATAGCATGAAAATAAATTACAAAGAGCATTTAAACCTAATGTTCCTGCTCCCTTTCCTTTGTCAAAATAGCATTTTTTTCTCTTCCCCAACCCCCATCCAGGAATGAAAGCTGAACACAGTTACGAACCTCCCTTTTGGCCTCTTTTTATGAGACTAAAATGTATCTGTCTTTCAGATGTGTTCTGGAGGTATGCTGCCCCACATCTCTCTGGTCTGTTCTTGTGTGGCTTCAGAGTCTCATGATGCCCCTTGTGCAGGCAGGCTGCTGTGATCTCCTCCTGGGGAAGCATCACAACCCATCCCATCCTATCCCATCCCACTCTTGTAGACCTGTAGCTTTCAGAGCCAGTTGAAAAGGAGGGACAGAGATTACCAAACCAGGGCATGAAAGGAGAAGCGGCTTCCTCAGTGTCAGGTGAGGCCAGCAGAACTGGGAGCCATGTCCAGGTCTCTGCCAATCCATCCAGTGCGCGGCCCGCTCAGCTGCAGTGCTCCCTTCGGGGTGTAATTTGGCACGTGCTTCTCTGAAAGGTGAGGAAAACGGCAATGTGAAAATTGTATTCTGCATTATTTATTTATTTGCGCAGCCTTAACTTTTCAGCTGGTGGGTTCCACCTTCTGCTGCGCTGTGCGGCTGCACAAATATTTGCACTGGGAAACAGTGGGGGGAGTAGCTCGGTGCAAGGAATGTGCAGCCAGGATGGAGCAGAGGGCTAAAGCTGTTTAAATTGGCTTAAGCCCCGCTGTTGGTCAGTGTCTAGCTATGTCTTTTGGGCAAATGATGATCTAAATTTGATAGAAAAACTCATCCCAGCAATGGGTAAGATCAGTTCTTTAAGCTGAGATTGTAATTAGCGAGAAACCTCATTCAGTTCCAGGGATGAACATCCACCTGCATTCTCTCATTAAATATATTTACATTTTACATATGCTTTTGAAAAAATACTGCTTCCAGATTTAGCTTAGAAACAGCAAAGTGTTTGCATAGCTTGTGCTCATACATCACTACAAAATGATTTTTCAATTTAGTTGATAGCCTGGATAAATCCACATTGTTTTTTCTTTCCCTCTGTAAAGCACAACTATTAGACTTTCTTTAATAATTAAAATGTCGCTCTCCCTGTGCCAACGTTACAGTCTCCTTGTAAGCTCTGTGCACCTGGGTCAGATTTCTCCCTTCAATGCCCCATGATTTCCAAAAAGGTTTTGCAGAGCAATAAACAAATACCTTGAGATGCAAGATTGGATTAGAATGAAGTTGCTGGAGAGAGGGCAGATACATCTGTTGCGAGAGGTGGAAAATACATAGTGACTAAAATAACATTGCTATGTTTCCTGCACGTGCTCTTTTTTCAACCGAAAAATACAAATGAAGACGAAGTTTGATAAAGAGCTGTAGAGAAGCTACTTTAGTAGTGACTTGATACCTTTATTCAGAAAGTCATAAAAAATGTGCTGCTGCTGCTTCCTTTTTTCAGATCTTTGGCTCAAGCAGGCTGCAAATTGCACGATAAAGACATCTAATAAAATTGTATCTGGATAACTGCTCTTTAAAGAATTGGGTGCCAGTTTTGCCTTTGAGTGCCATGCAGGTGTCGTAGGGAATGAATTACTTGGAAGTAAAACCAAAATTTTCTTCTTGATTATTAAATATAACCAGTAGTTGGAGATATCAGTGTCCGTAAAACAGTGAGTTTTGCTCAGAGCACCACTTGTGGGACTACTGCTTAATTCTTACTGGGAGGGCTGAGGACAGCTGCACTTGGAATTATTGGGAATTATTTCAATGCGCTTGATAGAAGTAGCTTCAGGTTTTCATTCGTGTCTTCCCTGCTCATTGCAAGGTCACCTCTGCTGCTTTCTTTCATCCCCTGCTTCCCAGCAACTTGCCCTATAGTGACACCTTCTCCTTGTCTGCATGGGCTTGGGTCTTAGCGCTGTGCCTTCCCTTACGGCCGGCGTGCTGCTCTAGACTCTGTCTTTCGGAAATTAGTGGAAAACAAATGCACGTGCCAGCCTGCAAACAGCACGCGCTTTACCCTTCTCCCTAGGACAAGGTGCCTTCGCCCTCTGCGCCGTGTTTTGGAGACTACATTTCTGCCCGGCCTTTGTGTGTGGCCGATGGCTTCGTAGAGCCCATCCAAAGCACTTAGGCTGCCTTGGCCTGAGCACGGGGTGGCTTCCTGCACGTTGTTATTGGGCACAACGGCTCGTTTAAAGAACATAAGGAGGGTATCAGAAATTTACTGGGAATGCGGGGGAGCCCCATTGGCCGAGCTGTCAGGGTGCTGTTGAACGCTGCACGTTAACTACATTTTCCTGAGCGATTTGGGGCCTCCTGTGTTTCGCTTTTTTAATGGGGTTAACCGGTTCAGCGTGACCAAGATGGCGTTGGTAGAAAATACCAGATGTTCCACAGAAACCTGTGTGTTTATTTATTTATTACTCACGAAGAGGAGCA
>JANHFX010028270.1:2015-21438 GCA_027560015.1 Chloroceryle amazona
CCATGGGGTAGGGAGCAGTTAGAGGCTGCTTGGCCCCTCCAGCCCCCTGGAGATGCCGACACGAAGCTCGGGAAGCTACCGCTGTGGCCTTCAGGGCTGTTTCCCCACACCCTAGCATGGAAGTTAATCGCTCGTCACTCCCGGCCAGTACCTTCCATTTCCCTCCCATCTCTCCCCATCAGTTTCCAATTTATTTACTTTTCTGATCTTAATCCCCACCTTGTAGTGTAACGTGTTTATTAGAAAGGAACCAGCACGCTAAATGAAGCCAAGCTGGGCTCTCGTGTTAAATAGCAGTCACGCCCAAGTGCCTCTCCATGTGCCATTACTCCAAGTGATTGAGGCAATTTCTTCCTCTGCCACAAGTTTCAGTTGTAAATCTCTCAACCAGATACAGGGGCAATGATGTGCTGCCTGGTGCGATTATTATTAACCTCCAATGTTCACACTCGTGAGATGCGTGGGGTTTCTTGGGACAGTCATCCCATGAAACGACCAGGTGGAGTGTGGGCATCCTTCCCAGGAAACCTGGGATCCCTTCAGATCCTCTGCGAGCCCCCAGCCTGGTGGTTACTTTGCTCAGGGAGGTCGAGCACTCACTTTCCCGACAGAAACAGCTGTGGGCCCGGGGGGAAGGAAGGCTTCACAAGGCACGGACGGGTCACAGTAATGGCCTGTAAGTACTTCAAGGGATGAGGGCAAAGGCAGCCTTGGGCTGCTCCTCCAGGACTTGGCTGGGCGCATGGATAGGAAGAGGAGAAAAAAAACCAGGAGAGTTCCCAAAATTACAAGAAGAAAGGAAACTCCTTGCTCAGGATGCTCAGCCCCCAGGGAAACACTGAGAAAGACGCCTTCAGAGAGCAGGTTCCCCCAACCATCGTGTGTCCTGCCTGAGCACGGGGAGGACGACTCTCCCCAGATGTCTCCTGTCACCCCCAGAGCCACGTGCGAGCAGCTGCTCCTTCTACTCACCCTTGTCCATCACTACGCCGCTCCATCGAGGTTAGACAGACGCATCACCCCCAGCTCTGCACCCCAGAGCGGGAGGCAGTGACATGCCTCCTGCTTCCTGTACCCCGACTTCAGTTCCCTCCACCCAGCTTTGCCCCCGGGGCCTCTTCTCCCCCCTGCTCCAGTAACTGGCTGCTGCACACTGGAGCTGGGCATGGAACGACAGGACAGGAATTTTCATATGTTGCAACCTGTACATTTTCCTAGGAGAGATTTTTGTTTTGCTTCAGGTGTTTTTGGAAGGTTTTCCTGCCTTGCTGGTGTAGAGCTGAATTCTGAAATTCAGGGACAAGAATTTTGTGCAAAATAAGATTGGTTTGAACTGAAACTAAAATTCCAAGACTTCTTAACAGTGGGGTTTTTTTTGTTTTTTTGCTATCACTCCAGACTCTGAGAGAAGCTACAGCATCCGAGCTCTGGTGTGCACACTAGACTGGTATTTCATCAGGGACAGTAGCTTTGCTCAGAGTCAGGGTAGAGGGCGAGTGCTCTACTTTCACAAGCTGACAGCTTATGAAAAGATGATTAAATGTGTTAGACTTTTACTTAAAAAAAACCCCACAGCTGAAACCTAAATGCACAAAGCTGTTTGTAAGGCGGAGGGTGGAAAGTGGCAGCAGGACCCTGCTCAGCCTGCAGCCACAGCACGTTAAGCTCCCTGTGAGCCCCACTGACTGGCACCAGGGCCGGTCTGAGCCACACAGACACCAGAGCAGAGTGCAATGTGGCTGCACCGGGGAGCAGAGCCACCGGGAACAGGCCCTTTATTGCACCCCCACTCGCCACACAAAGGGAATGTGAGAGTCACTCCAAGGATGCAGCGTTGGGACGCAAGCAGTGTGGCTTCGCTGCAAGTTGCCAGCGCTGCAAGCGACGGTGAAGTCGATTGTTGCAGGAGCGCAGCTCCGGTGGAGCTGTGCAGGAACTCTCCTGTCATGGCAGGGAAGGTGAACATGGGAAGAGGGATAATTCAGACAGTGCTAACTGGACGTGCACAGACCGTCAGGCTGCAGAAACTCGTGTCTGCCCTTCCTCACACGCCTGCCTCCTCCCTTCAACCTGCCGGCCCTGGCTCGACAAGGGACGCGATCTGGCCATCGCTCAAGCACGCGGCCAAGGCATGGTAGCAGCAATGAGGACAACTGCGTCACCACCTCGTGACCCATGCAGCCCTGTGTGCCACCGGGCACGTCTGTGTCCAACCGACCGCTTCCCAGCCTGAAAAATCCTCCCTTTCCTCGGTTCGGTTTCGTTTTTTTTTTTCAGCTGGGCTCCTTTAAGGGATATCGCATCCAAGCGACAAACGGGGGACACTAAAATACTTCCTGCTCATATGCACAGCTCTGAGTCACAACTTTGCTCATCCAAGCAGCGCTCGCAGCCGCACGTTTGCGCTGCGGACGCCGCACTGATGCCGCTACATCAAAGGAGCGGATTAGCACCCTCCGGGTCTTCCGAGAGACGGGTCGCGATGCGCAGAACCTCGGCGAACGGAGATCTCGGCTGCCCGCGCACTTCCAGGAGCGTGTTCCTCCCCCCTCGCCCAGTTTATGGATGCTGCACAGCCCCTAAGACAATGAGCCTAATTAGCAGCTTAGGGCCCTGAGCCTTCGAGGGCTGGGAGGGAGAGCTGAGCCGTGACTCAGGAGGGCGGCAGCCTTCCCGCATTCCTCCCCTAAATCCCCCACACAAAAGGGAATTTAGCCACAGTGACTCAGCGAAGGAGCACAAACTTTACAGCCGGGCCTTGAGCTGCCCCGTTTACGTATTCCCCCCAGCAACGTGCTGCCGGGTTAGTAATTAAATAAAAATGTCTCCCTCTAGCAGGCTGTGACCTAATCATTGGTACAGTACCTATTTTTAGCGTTACCCTTTGTACGTATTCAACAGAGCTCGCGCCAGAGGCAGCAACTTTTGAAGCCCTAATAGGCGGGCAGGGGGTTGTCTTTGTTTAATTCACTGTGTAATTATTTTTCCTCTTTTCCTCTTCTCTTAACCTAAAATATTTGACAATCTGCATGGGACAAGAAAGGAGATATGCCAAGGCTTTAAATGTCAGCCCCAACTGTACAGTGCTGAGGAGCCTGCCCGCGTGCTCAGTAAAGTTCATCCAGGAAAAAAAACCTTTTAAACAGAGCAGAATCTACACCGGGGCCTCAGCAAAGCGCTGCTGAGGGGGCTGGGGGGGGTGTGTGGTGGCCTCAGCTGCCCACCAAACCAGGGGATGCTCTACCAAGGCTTCTGTCCAAGTTATAGGCTGCTTTTTTTGCCGACTCCCCAACATCCCTTTGGCTTTTGGTTCTCCTTGGGATCTATTTGTGGCTGCATCAGTGCAGCAAGACAATTAACACAGGAGCATTAATGCACCTCCACTTGGGACCCCCTCTTTGGGCCACCTCCCTTCTTCAGGAGGCTTGTGTTCTAGTTTAGGCACTAATAAGAACACCAGGCAACTTAAATACCCATCACATCTATTTCTGAGCTTGAGATTAACATATCATTAACATATTGCTTAAAGCTCTTCCTGCCTTTAAACAGGACAGTTTTCAAGAGCCCCCTGAATAACTTTTGAGTTTAAAAGCCTGACACTCGGGAGCACAAGTGGCATCCACCAGCCCATGGCAAGCAGCTGTTTTTCGTGCCCCGCTGATACTTGGGTTCAGTTACTGGAGGAAGCAAGCCAAATCCTGAATCCCAGTCACCGAGTTACCACCTTTACCCTTAATTTCACCTTTCCTGTCCAGCAAGGGCCAAGCTCCATGCCCCATTTCCATCTGCACAACTCATCTGCTCCCCTTTCCAAAGGGACAGGCCTATATGTGCCTCTGTGTGCGTGCACAGCAGAGGCATTCCGGGTCCTGACAGTGCAAACAAAGCCCATGCTTGGGGAAGCCTTGCCGCTCGCCTCTCCCTTCCCTCCTCTCAAGGTCTCTGTGCGTTCAAGAGTCACAAAATGCCTTCACAGCTCAGAAGGAAACTTCAGCCAAAAGGTGCTGCTCCTTTTCCTCCCCTTTCTTGCACCAGGAGAATAATCTAGTGGCTGAACCGCACATCATGCGGATGTCGTTTCTAAGATCATCTAGCTGCATAATGAAGGTATTTTAGTCTCAGATTAAATTTCTGTCTCTTCCACCATTCCTCACACCCCTCTGAGCCATACAACTCCAGAACGTACAAGAGAGTCAGAATAAAGTCTGAGGCCAAATGTTAGAGTCTAGGTTCAAGGTTAGGTATTAACTGATTTTATTTTCTTAATAATTGCCAGAAGATACAATAAACCCCCAGTATCTTATCTGGTTACAGATTCCTAAGTGACTGAAACCTCAGATAACATTCGTGCATCAAGACAGCTTGCAAACCACCCTTCTCAGCAGAGATATTTATGAAAGCCTCATGAAGGTCAGGAGAAATTGGCGCCTTCCAGCTCAGTCACGATGTACAGCATCCATTGCCACAGATCACCCAGACACAGGCTTCACAGCCCAGTTCTGTGATGGGTCAGCATCGGAACCGAGGGGTGGTTGTGAAGGAGCCACTGTGCCCTTGGACCAGGCACCGTTCATGCCAGAGGGAGCTTGGCACAGTCCACTTTCAGCCACAACACATTCCCCACCGGAACGGCTCGATCGGCCTCCCAAGAATGAAAGTAAACACTCCTGCAAAGCTGTTCCTGGACAAGGGCTGTCTGCCCAGGGCCAGGGGTCCCACGTGTCCCCGCGAGCAGCTGGGGACGCACGCAGAGCTCGGCCAGGCTCTCAGTGCTGGCAGCTGACACAGCCAGCACCAGCTCTGCGGCTGCTCCCAGCAGCCCCCAACTCCTTGCAAGGTACAAAGTCTCTCTAAGCCCAGCCTGCTGCTTCTCCCCAGCCTGACTCTCCTCACCACTTCTCCTGCTGGAGGTACTTCTGCCCCAGGCTGGGAAATACCAGTTCCACCACACACAGGGATCCATTTCTTCTCTACCACTTGAAAAGAGTTCTCCATTCAAAAAAAGTTCCGTTAAATGCTCAGTGTCAGAGCATTGCTGTCACTGCTCTCCCTAGACATGGATATGGCCTCATCAGATCGCTGTGTGTCCCTGGTGCTGTGCAAAGGGATCGCCGGGGCAGGGAGCCAGCTCCAGGATTCACAAATTGAAGTGGCTTGGGGTGGGGGGGAATTCCAGGCCCAGAGGCTTTTGAAGTGGCACGTTTTGGCAACATCCCTTCAAGGCATCTGAAGGGGAAAACACAAACCACAACTCTCCTGCAAAAAATCTTGGAGGAGGGTGAAATTGAATAAGGAACAAAGTCCTTAAAGCAGACAGAGTTTAGAGCCTCTGAGCACTAGCAGCTCATTTTCTATCCCTCTCCCCTGCCATAGGCAAACAAGGTTGTCACTGCCCCCAGCCTCCTCAAACAGCTGCAGGATCTGTACCCTACACACACCAGCCACACACCCTCCCCCCTCCTGGTACCCCACTCACTACAACCACTTCCCATGGTGTGTGTGACACACACCGCGTCTCTCAGCACCACTGGGACACAAGGTGTGGGATGGAGGCAGAATCTGCAGCAGGCATTTTCATTCCCAGGACGTAGCTTTGCCTGTGGCACTGCACATCATCAGCTGCAATAAAGAGCAGACCTCAGGAGCTCCCCCCAACAAATGGCTTTATTTCAGACACGAAATGGTGCTGCATGAACAGGTGGGTGCAATACCTCACCAGCATTCTCAAGAGTTCAGATGAGGTGATGAGAAATAATCCCCTCTGGGTCTAAAGCCTGTGAGTTTTGCAGTGATACTGCTCCTCGTCAGGGCATTTCCAGCAGGACACAGGCAGCTCTGGGGTGTGCACGGACAGCTCAGCTGCACAGTGAAGCTGCTGCAGCCACCACATACAGACTGAGCCCAGCACAGGGCTGAGTGCTCTCGTTTCTGCCACGGGAAGAGCAGTTACTCTGTACATCGAAGGAAGTTTTGAAGTGGTCATTGCCATGGCAATTATCTGAGAGCATCCTGCCCTACATCCTGGGGCTCAGGGCTGCTCCGGCCTCACCGTCTCTGCTCTCAGGAGGGCATCATGTCCTCCAGCCCAGGGTCTGCCTTGACCCACACAACCCTCAGCAAGGGGACGATGAAGCTGACGCTGTGCTGCTGCAGTTACCTGCATGAGGACTCCACTTGCAGGACTCCAGGCACTACCTTAGCTCATGCACACACTAAAACAGTCATTTTCATGTTGGTTTTGCAACTCCTCCAGGATTCTGAGCAGGACTGCAACTGCAAAGCTTTGTGATGCACATTCATGGTCTGCTGGGGTCATCCCATCCCTCTGGGTGGGCTGCAGCAAGGCCAGACCCGAGGGAAGCACAGGGTGCTGCTCCCAGGGCACACACCAAGCATGCAAGAGGCACCAGCACCCAGAGGCTGACAGCAAGTCTGGAAACTCACCGAGGTGATGCCAGGAATGTCTCGGAACAGGGTAGGAGAGAAGCCACCCCACTTTGGCAGGGTGAGCATCGTGCAGGACACTCAGCAGTGGTACTTGGGCCTCAAGCCCATGATTTTTGACCAATTTCTGGAACTTTGGAGGCGGTCATGGGCACAGTAGTAGGATCAGAGTCTGATTTAATCTGTGTTATTACTGCTCCGATTTAAGTCTCACTTTGTCACAATCACCTTTTGGACATGGTTATTCCAGGTGGGATTCAGTCACAGAGCAGGAAGGGAGAAATACACTTTCCTTACATGTTGATCACACGGTGCCTGAGAGGAAACAGTTCATGTCTCTGTGACCTGAAGTGCCATCCCCATCTCTCATAATCCTAATCCTGCTGAAAATAGGAACCAAGCGCAAGCATAGTCTGTGTAACGCTGCATCCAGGGCTGCACGCAGCTCCCGGTCTCCTCTGAAGATCCCCAGACAAGTGTACACCCCGGCACTCCTCCTGCAGGGAGGATGTTTGGATGGTAATAAAGGACAGAGCTTGGTAATTAATCCCACCTCTAAGAGCTGCAGCCAGCAGAAAGCTAGTGCCATCAAAACCAGTAAAAATCAAGCAGTATGAGGCAAGGCTTTGATGGAGGTGGGTCCTCCTCCATTGGTGCTCCCCCAAGGTCCGTGCTCAGAGGGAGGAGAAGAGGGGAAAAGAAAGGAGATGAGTGAGAGCACTGCCTGCTGCAAATATTGACATAACCATTATGGGCATGTATAAAACTCCCATTTGCGTGATGCGAGCGTGATATTCTTTGAATACTTTTGTCTCGAGGAATTCTTTATTTTGCCATAGAAGAAAAATGTTTTCATATTCTCTCCTGACGTTCAGACCTGCAACCCAGCGAGCCCTTTTGCCCTTGAGAGCCATAACATTATTTGTTAACATTTTTATGATGCCAAATGGTCTGTGCTAGAACGGGTGCCATTCTTTAGCTGGGAAACCATATGGCATGCCGAGTAATAAATAAGGTATTGTGATAGTTAATGAACCTAATTGCTAGCAAAGGCTTTAATACAGAGAATGTGCTGCTGAGAATTTAGCACCACATTAGAGATGCAGCAGAGCTCCTCTGACTTCTGAGGCTTAATTTAAGTTCTATATTGCAAACTCCAGAAAATAATTCCAAACCCTCCTGCTGGAAAAGCAACCTGCTGGTAGACTGTGATTATACTGAATTACTAAAATCGCAATCAATTTTACACACTCAGTTAACCCTTGCTAGGGAACTCGCCTCACCACGGTTTGAGGGGAGGCTACTTCGAAGAGGTGCCAGAGCCAAGCGAGCAGGAGCATCATGGTCATCGTCCTCACCACCACCCGGCCCCAGCATCTCCCTCTTCTTGGAGCCAGCCTTTTTCCAGCCCTCGCCACCTGCCAGCCGAGCCAGCCGCAGGCGAAGCAGGGAATAAAAGCCATGGTTATGAACGGTCACCACTGCTCCGCTCCGTGACTAACTTATTAACCGCTGTCCTCCCGTCACAGCGGAAAGTGCAGATGCTGCCTCTGCCTTGCAGAGCGTGGGCTCCTGGGAAGTGCTCACATCCTTGGAGAGAGCAGCAGAGGCAAACTTAAAGCAAATTTAGCTTAGTCTTTGACTTTCTCAGCCTCGGAGCGCAGGAAAGCTCTTAAGGCCTAGGAAAATCCACAGCATTGCTACAGATTTTAAGTTTTCAGCTGCAAGACCTTTCAGCACAGAAAGCCCTGAGAGAGGAAGGGGCCCTGCCTGCCACGGGGCACCAGCACTCACCAGGATGCTGCCTGTGAACCCTGGGCAGGCACAGCCACTGCTCCCGCTCTCTTGCGTGGGCCTTTGTAAAGGAGGACACCAAATATTCCCTGACAGGCTGGTGCACGGCATGCCACAACCCACGTCAAGATAAGGACATACTGGTTTCAGGGATGGTATTTTGCAAGACATACAGCTCTCCCAGTTGCACACAGAGTCGCTGTCCCATGCAGGAGTGCTCCCTGCCACAGGTGCAGCATGCCCACACCTCCTCCCAGGGCTGCTCCTAAATGCTCACCAGTGTTGGAAGCCACCTCGCAGTCTCCTCACATCACCCCCTGAATTCACCTGCCTTCCGACAGATGGGATGGCAAGCCCTCGCCAGAGGGGCTGTCCACCAAGCCAGCTGCAAGAGGAAGCCCAACAAGTCCTCAGAGAAGAGCAGCGCTGCTCTTCCAGCCCCTCCAGAGGGGGGAAAAGAGAGGTTATTGGTTTCTTCCCTGCTCTGATTGCACTCGGCCATCCTGCAGTCACGTCCTTGTGCTGACAGCGGGCGGCTTGGCTCTGCAAGGCAGCAACACACGGGCTCTAAGCACCAAGGTTCCCTGGTAGGGCTGCCCTTCTCCAGCTCACCGCACCTTGTCCTCAGCCACCTGCACCCCTCTCCTGCCCCAGGCGAGCGGCACAGGCTCCGCGTGTACCCCAGTGACACAGGGGCTCGAGGCAGGAGGTGGCCGAGGCCAGCACCCGATGGTAGCATCAAATGGGGAAGCGCAGAGATAAAGAGCTGCGCAGGGCAGATTTAATACTGTACATAAAAACACTTTACAATCTGGGGAAGGCTCAGTGCTAAGAGGAAACCATTGGAATATTTTATTGTGATGCAGATCGAGTGAAAAGACTGTGAATAAATAAAAGGGAAGATAATTATTTGATGGAGTTCTCTTAGGATATGCCACAGCAGGGAATACTTACAGAGAATACATATTACTAGAGAGACACAGCTATTCAAGCATCAAACTAACCTATAAATTGTCAGAGGAGAAAATTGGAGTAGAGGAATGGATGGGGTTTTGGGCACCACTCTCATCAGTAACGCCGGGTTGCACTTTCCACCTTCCCTGACACAATTCCCCTGCCCGAGGAGCCACAGTCCCTGAAAAAGGGAAAGCTGCCTCTAATAAACGTCTTTCAGGAATTACAGCCGAGCCACTACAGTATGGAGATGGTGTCGTTTATCTCGCTGCCATCTGCTCGGGCTCGTCAGGCCAGGGAGCAGCAGCCTGCTTCCAGGAAGCCTCATCTCTCCCGCACCTTCGCAGGGCGAGAAGGTTCAGCAGCAGCACCCAGCGTGACTCGTTAACAGTTGTTCCCCCAGGCACTGCGCTCCCATCTCTAACCACCTCAGACTGGTTGTCACCTCGTCCCGCTCACCCCTGCTTCAGAGGGAAGCCCTCATGTGGGAAGAAGCTTCCAGCCCCACGACCAGGCAGGTCCACCCCCATGGCGCATTTTCCAGCATCTTCTCCCTCAAAGTGGAGGTTAACTGCTGAGCCCCAAGCTCTTCCCCAACCACACCATTCGCTGCTCCCAAGCCAAGGGTCTCCCAGAAAGCACTCTGCAGACACTGGTGAAGGTAGGCATGCTCAGCAGCATCACCTGAACCGATTGTCCCCATTTTGGGGAGCACAGCAGCGATTTCCCCGAGGTCAGAGTGCTTCTTTGAGGCAGAACTAGAGAGAGCCCGATGCTCTCTGCCTCCCACCAGCATGGTTCTGACCAGCCCCAGTTCCTTCCAAGCCAGTTATAGCTTCACATCTCCCAGTTAATAATTATGCATTAATCCAAGCGACTTCACTCGCCAACATTCTTAACAGCCAGCTGCAGCTGTAAATAACCCACAAAATCTCCTTTGTGTGATGCAAAAATTAGAGGAGCTGCAATGCTTATTGCACGTTAATTTATCAGTTAAAGCCATCGATCCAGATGGACTCCAGAGCTGTGCTGGTGACCTGGCACAGCACCTCGGTACAGGGCCAGCCACTCCCACCCTAAACACTGGTGATAATTGTGGACAGGCATGCAGTTAATAACACAGCCACCCTTGCTGTGCCACGGGGACCCCAAGCCTTACTTAGCCACAGGCATGGCTTTCCCCAGAGGGAGGGCCATTGAAACATCAAGACCACCCGACACGGCCTGGAGTAAACATGCACACATGAAATTTGCATCCATTTAAGATGAAGACAGGAGGTGTTCATCAAGTTCATCAAGAAAATACAGTCCCCATAGTACAGATGCTATGGGTAAAAGCCTCACTGCCCATCAAAACCACCATATTGCTTTTCCAAAGGCAAGTCCAGGAATCCTGTAAAGATGGCACAGAACTGAACCCGTGCCTACACCGAGTCCGCGGGCAACAACAGTTTTCTTAACACAGCTTTCTTAACCAAGTGCCACTCCAGCATTTTTGTCCCCGTCCCTTACCAAAGCAGCCCTTCCACCCATACCCTCCCTCACACACAGCACTGACTCTCGCTCCTGAGGGCAGCTGGGATGCGGGCAGGCCATGGGAGGCAGCCAAGGAAGAAGTCCCTCCCTGCCAGGGTTTGCTCCTGCCCCACTAAGCCAGCTCCCACCCCACCCCTGGAACCAGTTCTGTGTGGGTGTAAACAGCTTTATGCCACCTACCCACAGGGCTGATGTCATTAGCTCTGAACATCTCACCCTGGGAGCTTTGGTTCCTTTATGGGGAGGATGCAAGAGATGGCCCATGTTGCAAACAGGCAGGCTCACGTAATTAGCAGAGGTGCTCATTATTTTAAACAAGGCTCGTTACCTCGTCCAAAACCCCGAGCAAGAGCAAAGTCAGCTCCGAACGCAGGACGCCTTTAAGGCTGGCACAGACAATAAAATCAAAGGCAGTCTGATGATGACAGGTCTCCCTCCCTCTCTCCCTTCACCTGCCAGAAGGGAATTGCTCACTCACTTGCACCCAGAATAGGACTCTGTCCCTGTTCCCGGCATTAATGTGTTGCCTGTGAATTAGCGGGGCCCTGGAGACCCACAGAGCCCACCTGTTCCCCTCCTCTGCCTCCCTGCGCCCAGCTCTGACATTTGGAGCCTTGGCGACAGGTACCGGCACCGGCAAATGGTCCCATAAACCATCCGCTGATGTCAGTGCCCACCCCGGTCCCTCCCACAGCCCCGTGCCCTGCGCTGCCGATCCACGGATTCCTCCCCACCCGGCCCCATCCTTTCGGCAGAGGTCACGATCACACAAGTATCACTCCATTTACTCCAACTGCTCAACTCCGCTTTAATTGCTGCCATTCTGGACTCTGGACAAATTGGCCCTAAATGCATCTCTGCAAAACAAGATGTATTTTGTTAAAAGGGGACGGGAGGAGGGCGAATTTTAAAACCGCTATCACCGTAATGTGATGAAATTACCATGTAGCACGCAGGGGTCTGAAAGCTGCAATTAATATCCCAACACCTTTCCCAATCCTTTGTGTCATGACAAGAGCCAGGCTGCATCTGCAGCAGGGGCCAGTCCCCACTCCTCCCCTTGCACCCATCGTAAGGGCCGGGGCACCGAGCACCTCACCCCTTTCCCAGGGACGCCAGCGGAACCAGCAGTGCGCAGACCCCAGCACCCCTCTGCTTCCAGACACCGGCTTTCGGCTCGTCTGCTCCACAGCGAAGGTGCTGGCGAGCACAACGCTGCTCACCCGCCTGCCTCGCTTTTTGGACATCTGAACCTGCGTCAGCTGCAGGAGGGGATGCCAAGCACAGCACATCTCATCTCCGCGAGTTCCAGAGGAACAGGCGCAAGGGGGAAGAGAGCCCCTCTCCCCTCTTAGTGTTACCGTTGAAATAAAAGCTACAGGGTGGTCGGCACCAATGTGTCCACTTCAGACCTGAATCCACCAGAACCTCAGCTACACCAGTTCGACCTGTATTGGCTCCTCACGCCACAGGAGCCACGAGCAGTCAGACTCGCTGCTCATCAAGGGACAACACAGGCATTTTCACAAATAACTGTACACAACCCCTGTTAAAGGGAGAAACCCAGACCAGCTGACCAAGCACGAGCAGCTCGACACAGCTCAACTTGACTGAAGCTGCTGCTGCTCTGCTGGCTTCCAGGTTCACCTGCACCCACAAGGGTTGTGGCCCTACAGGTATTCCAGGAAATGCTGCTCCCTTCACAGGGACCAGCCCCAGAAGCTGCTCTGTGTTGTGCTGCGCCCCAGCCCCGCAGTCAGTCCGCCTGCTGCATTATTGTACCGGGCACTGGACGAGCTGAAGGACAGTCCCACCCCAACCCAGCTCAGGGGGGTCTGGGAGGACAGGAGCATTCACATCCCCCTTGCTCCAAGGCTCCAGCACCTCAGTGCCCGAAGCAACCCCAGCACAGAGACAGTCATGGAATCACAGCATCATTTTGGTTGGAAAAGACCTTCGAGATCATCAAGTCCAACTATTAACCCAATACTGCCAAGTGCACTGCTGCACACGTCCCCAGCACCACATCTACGGGTAACACCACATCCCCACGAACCCCAGCTTGTGTCAAACTTTCCAGAGCCACCAGGACATCCTCCCAGAGCCACAGGGGCCTGCTGGCCAGGGCACAGGTAACCTGGGTGAGCAACCTGCTGCCACCACAGGTCTCAAGCAGAACTCTGCACCGCCGGGTGAAGGAAAAAACGAGGTGTGAGATGAATCATGACGAGATTTCTAGGCAAAGTCCCATTAATAAAACTGCTCAGAGGCATTGCAGTTCCTAGTCAAGTAGTGTAGAGATGAAAGCCTTATTTATGAGTAAGATATTTCTGCAGAGGGAGCAATAAACTGCAAAGCGAAGTATGAAGGTTTGCAGCAAATGCTGTAAAGTTTTACGCTCCCAAAAACTAGGAGTAAAAGATACACCCATTTAAAGCAAAGTGGATGGAAAGGGTTTGCACGGGACAGTGAAACAGCCCTAGAATAGTTAATTGCTATTTTCGTTTTGCAGCACAGAGAAATTTAATCCGGAGAAAGAACTGTTCAAATCTCCACCGAAGAGCAGGAGAAAAGAAACGAGAGTGAGGGGAAAGGAAGAGAAGAGCGCAGGGGAACGCGAACCTTTTGTTCGGGATCCCCTGCACCACGCGGAGGACGAGGTGGCTTTTGTTCCCGGCTCTGTGCCGCCCACCCCGGCCGGAGCCACGGGGGGAGCCCGGGGCAGGACCCCAGCGCCGCCATGGCTTATTAATTGCATGTAATTTAATCAAGATCAGAGCGACCTGCACGCAACAGACTAAAAATCAGCCGAGCATCGGCGCTTGTTGCTGCCTCCCGGGGGAGCGGGCAGGGGGAACGGCACGGAGCCGGGGGGGCCCTCCCAGCCCAATCAGCATCTTCCAGCACAGTACTTTTGGCCAAGTAAAACACGGGAAAACACCTGAAACTCTTTCCACAACAACCGACACAAGCAGCCACCGTCGCCCAAAGCACCGGTACACAGAGGACACCCTTGGGGCACTGCTCCCACCCCCTGTCTCCAGACCCACACCCTGCTGCGCACAGACACCTTCCCCCCGGACCTTCTGCCCAGGGAAGCCTGGCAGTTTGGGAGCAGAAGCAGCAGGGTTGGCACGAAGCCCCGCAGGAGCCGCACCATTTCAGGAAAGAAGGGCTTTTTACCCTTTCAAAGCACAAACATCTCCAGTTTTTCCCAATAGCTATTGTTTTCAACAAACAGAACTTCTGCTTCCCTCCTTCAAAAAACACCCCAGACTAGAAGTATTTGCTTTTTAGATGCTACTTTTACCAATAACCCTGCAAATAACAGGGAGAGGAGCATCTCAAGCTCAGCCCTGTAAAAAGCATATAAATTCCCACCCTCAAAGCACCCTTCCCTCAGCACCCCAGCTCAGTGCCCCGCGAGAGTGCCCAGTGCCTCACTTACCTCTTGCCTGGGGTGAGGACACAGCAGGAGGGTAGTCAGGGTACCAGGGGGTGGGCTGGAGCAGTGCTGCTGGGGGGAACCTCCAGTGCTGCTGAGCCCAGGACCAGCCCTGGGCCTGGGGAGGCTTAAACTGGGGTTGCAGGTCCAGCCTGGGGCAGCTCCTGCACTCACAGCATGAGTTTGCTGGTCTCAAACCGGCTCTGGGGTGCCAACACAAGCCGTGGTGGCAGCAGACACCCCACAGAGCCCACAGCAGGAGCACCTTGAGGTACCGGGACCATCCTCTCCATGCTCCCCCACTGCCTTTTATAACTTGCCCGGTGCTGATGGTGCCCAGGTGATGACCAAGGCCAAGGTGCTGCTCCTTAGGCTGATGGGGCACAGCCCTGTCCCATCAAGGGAGGGCTCCTCCCCTCCCAGCTGCTTTCGGCAAGGATTTCTTGTTTATTGTGCAATTTTTCCTCCCTCTAATGGCAGATTTTGTGCATTATCCAGGAAAGTAAGCGGAGCAACGTGTTCCACCGTGTACATATCAAAATGCTGTTGATATCAATCAGAGAAGCACTTAGATAGGGATGACAATGGAGCCTGCAGAGCCCTAATCACACACTTTGATTGAACTAAAAGTACAGGGAAAATGGAAATCAGACATCTAGAGCTGAGCTTTCAATAGGGGTGGGAAGCTGAGTGGCAGAGCCATTTCGGGGGCTGCTCCCAGCTCAGGGACCAATTTCCAGGAGCGGGAAGCACTGGGCTGGCAACCTGGGCACCACGCGTGCTGAGCAGGGGCTCACTGACCCTGAGGGGCTCCAGTGCTCTAGCTCAGAAACACCCCGAGGCACACTGTGCGCTGACAGTTTATACGTTTATCCCCAAATCGTGTCATTCTGTGAATGGAAACAGGCTCTACAGACTGAAACGTCAGCGCTGCGCTGGCAAACAGCACCAAAATGAGCCAACGTCCCCAGGCTGCAGCTGGCTGCGGGGCTGTGCTGCATCTACGTAGCTGTAAAAATGATAAATTCAGAGACTGGCAAAGGCAGAGGTGTTGAGGGTTGGCTCTGGGGCTCAGGCTGCTCTCTGAACCCCGTTGTGACCTTGGCAATGCTCAGCACTGCACTGACCCCAGCGGAGTCCTGGTGATGACGGATTTTATCAGCTGCTCTCCTCAGGCACACTGGTATCTCCTGGTCCTTCGGGAGGCAGGCAGGGAGTGGGGCACACTCCCTTCTCTCCCGTTGTCCCATTCTCTGGGTGTCCCCTGCAGAAAGCAGACCCCTCTTCTCCTCCTGCCAGCCCCACTGGCTGTGGGGCGGGTTCCCGAGGAGCGACCTTGCAGAGCTGCGAGTCAAGCAACCTCCAGAAAAAAACATAAAACCACCCTGAGTAGTTGGTATAGGGCCCCTCAGGAGCGAGATTTGGGGCTGGCAGGGCAACATTGCCGCTCGTGCCCACCCCCAGCACTGTCCTTGGGGACACAGACCAAAGGAAGCACCATGGGATTTTAATTTTCAGTGTCAGCTTTGCTGCTGGCACCTTCCCTGTCACAAGAGCAGCCCCTTGCAGCCTGGGCTGCGTGATGGGGGGGTGAGAGTGACTGGCTGCACCTGGGCATAGAGTCCAGCACCTCAAACAGTTCCTTGAGCTCCAAGGATCAACTGGGGGGCCGGTTAGCTGCTCCTCCACCTCCCATTCCTGATGCGGCGCTGAGATTTCAGCTGGTGAGGACAAAAACCCCCATCATCGACAGGATTTATCCTGGGGCTTCCAGCTGCAAGGCTGGGAGTGCCCTGCTCCGCTTCAGGGGCTGACATCCCACAGCAAAGCTGCCTCCAGCTCTGCTCTCTGTGGCTCTCAAGGGGCCGGTGGCTTTAGGGACCATTTCAGCCCGAGGGCTCGGTGCCAGAGTTGCAGGGAGCGCTTGTGTTGCCTCTGCTCTCACAAGAAAACCTCTTTAACGTGTTCATCTTTCAAGCTGACATCCTTTTTACGCTTCACATCTCCAGCAGCTGGTTCCAGCTCAGCAGGTCTGGCCCTGCACGCGGTGTGGCGACTCTTTTGTCAGAGTCACCTCGGGATCTAAACCCACGCTTATTAGTTTGAGGATGATACAGCAGCTCATCCGCCCATCACCCCTAATGACAGATCTTTAAAAAAGCAAAGGCCAATTATACAGATTTGGAGTCAGTAATGAGCCTAAAACTGTTTGATTATTTCAGCTCCCACTGGGCGAGCGGGAAGAGGAGGAGATGCTGCGAGACCCGCTGCCGCGAGAAGCGCGGGGCTCTGCTGCCTCTTCGTGGTGGGGATGGTGAAGGAGGCCACAGCCACGCGTCCCTCCGCGTCCGCTCGGTGCACCCCGCTGCTCCTCATCCCCGGAATGGCGGGCAAGGGGTTTTGGGAACCATGGGGCAGGTGGACCCCCACCGGGCACACTGCAGGCGGGGGCACAGGGTCTGGGGCTGGCTCTGGAGGCAAAACCTGGGTATCAAGGCTGGCGATGTTCAGGGTTTCAGGGCAAGGAGGTGAAACTCCCGTTTTCCCAAGATAAAATGAAAAAAAAAAAAACCTCAAACCAAAAGGAACAAAAACACTGAAAGAACAGGAATTTTGGCGGGGACTTCTCGTGGACAGGTGGTGAAACCTCCTTCATGCAGGAGAGACACGGAGAGTCCTCCGCCAGGGCATCCAACAGCCTTAAAACTTCCTTGCCACGTTACATTACCGAGGATGCCGACTTCAAGCAGCGATTAAGCCGCAGAGGTGTCGGGCACGCCGACTCTTTGCAGAGCCAGACTGCCAGCGAGACCGGCTCGCACTGTACGGGGTTATTGTTGGCAGCTACTGCGAAGCCAGGGACCTGTAACGTAATCCCAAGGATCGCCATTAATTACGGTCATTTGCGCAGGGGGCTGTAGGGCTCAGGGTCTGCTGGGGGACGTCAGTAGCAACTTATTATGGACAAAGTAGAGCTCGGTGCAGAACCCTAGCACTAGAGGAAGCCCTGCTCACCAACTGGAGCGTGTCCCAAGCGTGGGACATGGGAAGGAGGCTGAAACCGAAAGTGCAGCACAGGGGCCACGTGAGGCACGACGGGAAGGGGCAGCAGCAGAGCTTGCTCCCGGCAGCATGGACGCTCCAGCAGCCTTCACGGACGCGGAGTTTTACCAGCAGAGCTTTGACCCTCAGGAGTATTTGAAAGAGTTTTATGGCCTGAGTGACAGCCAGGGACGGCCAAACACGTTTCTGATGCAGAACCTGAGGAGCCTGTTTAAAATGTTCTCCCTGGGTGAGTCCCCCCGAGGTGCTGGGCAGCAGTGGGCTCAGGCTGCACGGTGCTCGGGCTGTGTCCCAGTGCGGAGTGAGCCGCGTGCTGTAGAGACACAGGCACTGTAGAAACACACGCACCTCTCCGCACCCAGGGGCTGGCCAGCTGGAGCGGTGCCGCAGTCCCTGGAAATACAGACCCGGGCTGGGTAGGGGTGGGTAATTCTGCTCCAGAAGTTGGTGTTGCCCCTGGGCTGGGGGCTCTGTGGCCACTGCAGGAGCTGCCCCCAGGCTGTGCTGCCTCAAGAGAGCCCTGGAGAGCCCCTGGAACAGGTTGTCTACAGAAGCTGGGGATGGTCCCTCCCTGGAAGTGTTCAAGACCAGGTTGGATGGGACTTTGAGCTGCCTGGTCTAGTGCAAGGTGTCCCTGCCCTGGGTGGGGACCACGAGAGCTTTAATCTCCCTTCCAACCCAAACCACCCTGTGATTCCATGAGAGGGCTGTGCTGTGGCACTTGGGATGGCATTTCTGTGTGAGGCGAAGCACAGCCTGACAGGGCTGCGGGACGTGTCTGTCCTGGGGCAGGGTCTCCATCCTCACTGGGACTTTCTCCTCCCCACTCTCCACCAGATGGGCTGGGGGGCAACACCCTGATAGACGTTGGCTGTGGCCCCACCATCTACCAGCTTCTGTCTGCTTGTGAGCACTTCCAGGAGATCATTGCCTTGGACTACACGGATCGGAACCGCCAGGAGCTGGAGAAGTGGCTGAGGAATGAAGCAGGAGCCTTCGACTGGAGGCCTGTGGTGCAATACGTTTGTGAGCTGGAAGGGGACAGGTGAGGCTGCCGACCCCCCTGGCACCGGCACCGCGTGCACGAGGTCGCAGGCACCGATGCTAAATAACCACGTAATGTGCCGCCTTCTATTCATTTTTTTACTGACTTGCCAGGGAGAAGTGGGGTGAAAAAGAGGAAAAACTGAGAAAGAAGGTGAGGCAGGTTCTGAAGTGCGATGTGACCAAAGCCAACCCTGTGGCCCCCGTGGTCCTGCCTCCCGCTGACTGCCTCCTCTCCACCCTGTGTTTGGAGGCCGCCTGCAAGGACCTGGCCACCTTCTGCAGCGCCCTGAGAAACATCGGTGCCCTCGTGAAGCCAGGGGGGCACCTGGTGATGGTCACTGTGCTGCGTGAAACCTACTACAGCTTCAACAAGCAGGTTTTCTCGTGCCTCCACCTGGAGAGAAAGGCGGTGGAGGAGGCTGTGGAGGGTGCCGGCTTTGACGTGAAGTTCAGCGAGGTCCAGCCGTGCCTGCCCGGCGACGTCCGCGCGGACTGCGAAGCCGTGTTGAGCCTCGTGGCTCGCAGGCGCGCCTCCGTCACCGGCTAGCCCGTGGCCACTGGGGCGGGAACCAGCAGTGTGTCTGTGTGTAAAAAGCCCCAGCAATGTCACCCGCAGCCTTTGCCTGAGAGCAAATAAACTCATGTGTGGTCTGACGCTGTCTGCGGGCTGGATCCATGCCGCACCCTTGGCCCCGACCGTGCCCCAGCACCCTGGGCTGGGAGTAACCTCACCAGCTCACCCAGCCCAGAAACGGGAATTGCACCCATGTCCCTTCCCTGCCATCCTCCCCAGCCAGAGCAGAGCTGCTGAGGTGCTTCCCTCTTCCATCCGCGATGAACATTTTAGAGACCAAAACCCATTCTTATAGGAAAAAAAGTCTGTCTGCAAAGGCAGTGTGGTTGTCCAAACCCGGCCGGTGTCCGGACAAATCCTGCGTGCCCCATGGAAAAGCTGGGGCACTCTCAGGGGGAGCCGCCCGCCTTGCACCCAGCCAACCCCCTGCACTCACAGAACCAAAGGCTCCTGCTGATCTTCCCAGAAGACCTGTAAAAATTATTTCGGGACAGGCTGCAGCAGCACGTGGGCGGGAATGGGGCGCCAGGGGCTGGCAGACGGAAACAACGCTGTCCCCAGATGTC
>JANHFX010028271.1:0-12372 GCA_027560015.1 Chloroceryle amazona
ATATAGTAATTGAAGTTGGATCAGGGGTTGGACTCGATGATCTTGGAGGTCTTTTCCAACCCAATCTATTCTATGATGATTCTATGACTGGCTTTCTGCACATCTGCGCTCCTGCTGCCAGACCTCCCGGGCTCTGCTTGGCTGGCGGTTGGTGCGGCTCCGTCCCCTGCGCTCTGCGCCTGCTCTGCACAATGGTGCTTCACATAAGCCAGGCTCTGCCTCGGCACAGGAGCATCCCTGATGGAAAGTGCCTGGGTGCTCCGGTAACAAAGTCAGCATGAAGCCTGGAGACAAAGGGTTAAATACATTCCCTTGACTATCATCCCCGTATTTCAATGTCTCTTAAAAAGCTGCTTCCACTGAAAAAAGCACAGCAGTGAATAGACCAAGAGGTCAGGAAATGCTTTTGCTGACTTGGTGCGAAGAAAATATTTTTCTTATCCAAAACAGCAGAAGAAGCTGAATAAGCCACTTCACCTTCCTTCCTTTCTTCTCCTCCCTCTCTAGTCCTCCTGCCTCTGAAAAGGGCATTTCTTCCATCATTTGACAACCCGCCTAGCATATTGCATAGGCAGCTCCTGGCATTATTTGAAGCAGTGAACACCTCTTGGTTTGGCTCCCACCTTGCACCAATGGGCACAGCAGTCTTCTGCTTAGATCCGTCACACACACACGGTGGTTACAGGTTTTTGCAGTGCTGCAGAAGCTGAAATGATAGCAAGGGATTTTTTTTTTTTCTGGGATTCTGAATCTCTCCACTATAGCCTTGATAGTTTACAAGCAGTACATTTGTGGATCTAAGCCTACTATACTTGAAAGTGCTGTATACTGCAAAAATTCTTGCAGGAATTTGAGACATTTCTGCTAGGAATTGTCATGCATTGCTCCCATGGTCACTATTACTGGGTGCTATGGTCCTAATTGGGGAAAAAAAAAAAAAAGCAAACCACAAAAAGCATCTCTGTGTTCAGAATCCTGGCTCTTTGCTAGCATCAATGATTATTTCCTTATCTCTCTTCTGGATTTTTTCATTCCTCTAAGCCAACATAGGTAAAGAACAGAGACTGGGATTCTTTTCCTGCAATACCGTACATCAGGAGGAGCTTAATAAATCATTCATCTGTACAGCCCCTACTGCAAGCACTGTTGGCACAACGTTGTCTCCAGGATCATTATTGACAGTGATGATTAATGGACAAGTATCCGTCAGAAACCGTGTGGGAATAACTGATCATTCCTTGAGGCAGGGAGATGCACAGGATGATCTCTCAAAGTTTCTTCCAGCACTGGGACTCTGTAATGACATGAGGAGAAAAGGACTCCAGCTTGATTTCCACATAGTCAGTTGTTGGCAAGCCTGGAGCTATCAGTTAGGAAAAAAAGCATCCTTCCATCTGCAAAAAGAACTCATTGATAGGTGTGCAGAATTCTCTTGCCAAGTAAAATTTTCAGAATGTTTGACTATTTTCTTCCAAGTATTGGAAGTTGGCAGGGTCCTTCTTCAAAGTGATGCTTTTCGTGATATCTGTAATGTATGGGCCTGGAAATAGAGCAGGTGTCCTACTGCCTTGTTAGTTTAAAGAATTCAACGCAATGGTCTTTCTTAGAATTCAAACCTCTGATGCATAGTAAAAATACTGTTTTCCTTTCTGCTTCTGTGGAAACAGATTTGGGTTAGAGAAGAATGAAAACACCATATATAAGAGACTTAGCTTTCTGTAAAGCTGTTGTTGGCATTGCTCTTTCTATCTTCCACAAGAAAACTAAGAACAACGGCACACTTTAAAATAAAATTTCACTTTTTAATAAGTTGCTTCAAAAGGGGAAAAATATATCACCTGATGAGACTTTTCTTGATGATGATGTGAACAGAAGTGTGATGCCAGAAAGCTGATGCCAGTGCAATAGCTTGTGTGAATGATCAGGTTTGTTCCCAGGTGGTGGCTGTTCCTTGATAGCTAAGCATTACTGTCCCTGCTGCCCCAGTAACTCTTCGCTGGTACCTTAGAAACTATGCTGTGTTCAATGACTTGACCAAAACTACATTTGGAACTGCTTACATGATTTTTCTCTGTTGGCTCAAATTCATCTTGTACTAAAGGATTGGTAGCAGATGGGAGGGAATAGGCACTTTTCAGAGCTCTCTAGGTTTCTGTGTGGTGTCTGCCTGCAACCTTTCCTAACTGGATCCTAAACTGGATCTGGATGGATATGTCTGGGAAAAAGAAAAAAAAAAAGTGAAACATAGTAAAGATTATGGAAGTACAAGAAAAAAAAAGAATTAGAACAAATAAGAATACTACTCCTGAGGAAAAAAAAACAGACAAACAAAAACAGACTAAAAAAACCAAGCCCAAAGAGCACCTTGGCCATCACAGTAGAAAGTACTGCTAACAACACAGTTGTGTCAGCATTGGCTACAGGGGAGGTACTTCTGACTCAGTGCACCGCATTCCTGTCTCTCCTGCTTTAAACAATTCTGCCTGTAATGCCAGTAGATGTTTTGGTTTTGTCAAGGTTATTATTAACAAACCACTAATTACTAAGCTAATAGTATTTAAAAATAAGGCCTATAAAATTAATATAAACTCTCTGCTTTTGTAGGAGCAGTTTGGCAGGGATGGCAGAGACCATTACATGGCACTGAAGGTAAGTCCCAGCTGGATTCTAGGCAGTGTAAGTCACTGGATCTGCAGCAACTTGTACTTCTCAGCAGAGGTGGGAGAGGATCTTGAAAATTGATTATTACACGGTAATAAAAACTAGTTTTCAATTTCTATTTAATTTTCTAGGTGAAGGAATGTTCAACTATTGATTACTATAGTAATAACTCTATAATAATGAAGCTGAAGCAATTTCTTCTGGTCTTGGTTTCTTTCTGGTTAACTTTATTAATAAAGAAAAATGCTAATCTAGTGAATGAATAGGTGAGTTAGTACTGATTACTCTTTGAACTTCTAGGTTAAACATAAACATCTTCACCTCATCATCTTCTCCATGTCTGCTTCCTGCCACCTCCCTTTACTCCACTCATCTCCAGGTTAGATATCTACATTTAATTTAAGCCTTTTCATTTTATCTAGCTATTTAGGTAAAAAAAAAATGTAAAAAAGTCAGTGTTTATTAATATAAGGCTTCTATGGGACAGAGATCTGATTTATCTGGGTGACCTTCCTGTTTGATGGGTTCCTTTTTCTGCATTATACTCTCACAGCCTGTGTCCCATGTCCAGCTGGAGTACTTCTGTCCACTGGAGAGTGGAGGGGGTTCAGCTTTCACCATTATTTTTGAGTCACTGAGTCATTTGAGTACATTTTTTTTAACCCTAACCACTTGTGACTATTATGGGATGTGTGGTAACACCCTCTCCTTCTATGTCTCCATTTAAGGCTCAGAGCAAGGCCACATGAAGCACAGAGCAGGATTTCTCTCTATTAGCCCCTTTCTCCCCTCCCTCCAAGGGGAGGATGAAAAAAGGAACAAGGAAAAAAAAAAGAAAAAAATGCCTCACTGAAGATTGGATGTTAAGACTTTAACAAATTCAATGATTAACAGGAGAAAAACAGAAAAAGGAGTATTAAGGGCAGAAGGATACAGAACTCCATCCAAAACACGCTCTGGGACGGCAATGGATTGTGTGGTGCATGTGGGGCCGGGGCCAGCCCTGCTGAGATGCCCTTGCAGCTCCCAGAGCCCGGGAAGGAAAAGCCCCCCCCTCCAAACTCCCTGTCTCCTTGTTCTATGGAGTGTGGCAGAGAAGGGGAGGGAATAACAGACTCCTCAGGGCCCTGGGTTACCACCTGTGCCCCCCACTCAGTCTGTTCACCCTTAAATCACAACATTCCCACAGGCACAAACCTTCCTAGTTGTCCCCCTGACCTCTACACAAGCTCACAGACAGCTGAGCACACAAGTGTCTACATGCACTACAATGGTACCTGATGTTGTCTCAGGGGCCTCTAAGACCTTCCTTATTCTGTACGCTGAGAGCCAGAAATTGTGAATTTAGGCAACTTCTCTTGTTTTCCTTGCCTCTTTTACAAGGATTAATACATAGCTGAAATGTACTTGGCTTGATTTTTGTTCTGTTCTTAGAGCTTGCTTCGGTACATAACGATGATTTCCTGCTGAGCTGCTTCTGCTGCACTTTGCCTGTTTCACTTCCCTTCCAAGAGAAGTGACTTCAGTGTAAATACCAGAGCAGCCCTCAGTGTCCCTCGCAGCCAGGGTTAAATCTGACCACATGGCCTTGTGATTTTATCCAGCTGCTGATTTCACCAGAGGTGGCTTCCAGTTTTGAGCTAGAGAAATACATGTTGTCTATGAAGAGGACACCCACTTTTTTGTCTGGGAACTCTCAACCATCCACAATTCAGAAGACATCTCTGAGAACACCTGTGCAAACTATCCACTCTTTGAGCTGAGAAATTAAGAGAGAAGAGCAATACTGCACTCAGAGGGTTTTACCCTATCATTTTCAAGTCCTCATTTTATTATGAGGACTGGAAGGCCACTTTGCATACGTGAGGGCACTCAGCACAGTAGTAATAGACATGTCTATTATTATTTCTGTGCTGGGGGAGGTGCTGCCTGTAGCTATGTGAAAGTGCAGAGCTCTCTTCCCTCCAGAGCTTTAATAAAATCAAGAGGGAAGAAGAGCAGCAGCTTGTTGCAGCACCCTACAAGCTGTGGGTTTCATTGGTGGTGCTGCAAGGGTGATCTAAAGGCATCTTTACATGCAGCCAAGGTGCATCATGCAGATAGCCCTGAGTTAAAGTGCTCCAATGTACCTCTCTGGCTCCAGGAGCCCCCAGACAGCATTTACTGGCCAAATGCAGCAGAAACACGTGGCATACCAAGGATGCCCACTCCCCTGAGTAAAGGGCTTACATCAAAGATAAAATAGAGCTGCTGCTATCAAAGACAGGCGCTGCTGTGAAATCCCCTCACTGGGGCTTGCTGGGAGGCAGAGCCCTGTCTGCTCACAAGCCCTGGTCAGAGCAGGCCAGAGCTGCACGTCTGTGGCTGGGGGCTCCTACACCCAGGGAGAGCAAACCTCAGAATCAAATGGCTGCTTCATACCTGGCTCCTGCAGGCGTAACTAGCTACAGAGGATGCACAGTGTCTGAGAGCCAGGACTGAGAGGTGGAGAACAGTTATTGCAGTGAGATGAAAGGCAAAAAGAGGACAGCAGCTGCGGTGCAGCCCGGCAAGCTGCATAGCTTCTGTCAGTGTGAGCTGAGGGCACATCTCCCAGCATGTCATCTCCATATCAAAACATAACAATGGGAATCTCTCATTGCTATCACAGAAGGCAGTCTTAATGAGGGAAGCCAGGAAAAGGTACTGGTGGGTTTACCTGCTTCTTTTAGTTTGGAGATTGTATTTGGTGTTAGGGCAGCGTGGAAGAACACATGAGGTTACTTGGAGAAAAGCAATTACTAGCGTGACCTGGGCTGGCACATGCTGGCTTCACGGCAAGGCAGAGGCAAAGAGATGAGATGGAGGCAAGAAGGAGAAGAACTGAGATATGAAGGGTTTCAATGAAAACCTGAATCTGAAAAGCACGTAGGTCAAAGGTGAGGCTGTTGAGAGGGGTAGGCTAGTCAAACCACCAAGTAGGAAAGCAAGATGTACAAACTGGGAAGAGGTGATGGGGAGGGAGGGAAGCCAGGAGGGAGAGAGGTTGCAATCAGCCTGCATGGAAGTATCAGAGAAAGCACAGGTGGGAAACTATGAGAGGACAAGAGGATTGGGGAAATCATGTCAGCTGCTAAAATTTGTTAATAATTCAGACTAGAATCATTATAATTCAGATTATCAAGAATAGCTTGAGCTATCCCATGAAAGTTCTTCATTTGATGTGATGAGGTGTTTTCATGAACACATGAGGAAAAGAGACAAGATTTTTCCCCTACTCATAAAATATTTCTGAGCAAATTCTCCTGTACAGGTCTGTGATGCCTTTCATGAAGTTATGTATCAGAATTTGGTCTTTGAAATGCAATTAGTTCTCTTACATTAGACTCTTTTGGACTTGGTGGAAACTGATTTCAAACCAAGCCAGTTTTGTTAGTAAAAGACATTGTATCCAAGCCACAGGATCTCTGTGTGCATCCCAAGTGATAGGAGCTGGTTTAATAATCCTGGACTGGTACTGGTAGCAAATATCCATACATATGCTCTGAGGAGAAGTTGAGTGTTTAGAATATGGGGAGCTTTGCTGGTAAGAGGCATGTAAACCTACAGGCTGAGCCAGCTCTGATACTTCCAGCTGTGCTGACAAAGGGACGATTTTACTGCCCTGATGCTATGCTGGCCTCAGCCAGCTCCCAGGAGAGTGGATGGGACAGAAGACAGGGTGGTCCTGGGAGTTTTGTTGGGCTCTCTCTTTCCTTACACTGCCCTACTAATTAGCTGTCCCTGTCTGTCTTAGCTCCTCTTCCCAAGAGATAGGGTCCCAAATCTGCTCCCCACAAGACCTCTCTGGAGAAGGTGCTATGTCACAGACTAGGCATACCGAGATCTTTTACATAGGAAATGACAGCATTTCACAGACCACTGTCCGAAATGTTCACTCTCCAAGCTTCAATTTTAACTGAGAAAAAATCAAACACTGTAAGATGACCGACTTAATTGCAGGCTGTCTTTGCTCACTGAATTATATCCAGATATTTAACCCCTACTAAGAAACATTCTGTGTTAGAAAGCTTAAGCAAAAATTTGGAGTTGAAATAGAGGCTTTTTAGCTTTTTCTTTTTACAGAAGTAACAAATATTCTATTTCTCCAGTTAGATTTTTGATCTTTAGAAACATTTAATTCCTGAGTAACACATTTTCTCACTTGTGTTTTTCATAGTTTCCCAGTTAGGAGAAGGAAAAAAAATGTTTCTCATAATCTCTTGAATGAAATGCAGTCACCGAACTTTGAACATGCAGTTTCTTGCTGCAGTAAAGTCAGCTCTTGGCAGCAGTGATAAACTGTACAATAGGTATTACACAATTGACACCAGAATAAGCCATATTCAAAAGGAAGCATTTCAAACTGGGAGACACACCCCCCAAAAAAGCCCAAGCCCCGCAACATTGAATCTTCATAGACTGACATTTTTTATTGCAATTCTAAGATCAGTTTTGGAGGACGCCTTCCTTAATCAAATACTGTTGCCTTTAAAGATTAGTGTTCACAGCTTAATCATGCTGTGCTTAGCTTAATTTGTTTTGCTATGGACTCATTAAATTCTTTTCTTTTGGTCAGAAACCCTACCATGGCTTGGCAGAGGAACAGGAAATCTCAGCTCCATGCTACAGGGTTCTGACTGCTCTTTCATTTTAACCCATAGACTGGAGTGTGCTGCAGCAAATTATGGCTGGATCACTCTCTCCTTCCTATGTAAAGAGCTCACAACTCCTTAAAACACTTTGTCATCTCAACAATTTGGACTTAAAGAGGGAGAAAAAATATTATGATGTCAAAAATGTCTCAGACTACCATTGGATCAATTAGATCTAATGTTTCATTTTAGATATAGCAACAATTCCTATGACTGATCATAAATTGCTTTCATTCCATCTCAGCTTGTGGTGACCACCAGCATTTGGTAGTCAAGAAGACACTTTCCTCAGTTGCTACTGTCATTTGAATGGCTGCTGTACTCTGAGAAAGGAGAGTGCACTTCAGGACTGACATGGCAACATTTACCTGTTATTTGAACTGGAATCTGTGAATCAGAGTACAGTATGAATTACTCTGTTTAGTACCATGAACAATAAATACTGAATGTTTTGAACTTCTCTTGCTGGCAACTGTGCAGCGTAGAAATTGTTGCCCTCACCAAAGTTTGGAAATACATTATAAAGGTGTGAGCAGATGTGTCATGGTCCTCCCTGTACCTGCAGGGGTGTGCAGACAGATGTGGTACCTTGCAGTCTCACCTGGGCTAATGGAAAGTGTTTTGCTGTACACACACAGTGAACAGTAATGTGTATTTTAATTGCTGGATGAGCTATTGCTTGGTATTTTCTCTAACTAGACTCCCCACTTGCTGCAGGGCTCTTCACCTGGCTCTGAACTGCCCTAAGAAAACTGTCACTCTTTCCTATCTTTGGTATTTGTGAAGCAAGCCTATTTGAAACCTGCACCAGGAAAGAAGGCATGAACTGGCTTTTGGAGAGCACATCGAATCCAGTCTGACCAGCACTGACAAGGATGTCTCGTGATAGGATAACTGGTATAGTTGTTCCAATAACTGGAATTTTTTGTTTTTCAGAGATATACCAGTCAGAGGTGAGACCCACAAACGTGTGTGAAGACTCAGGAAAACAGACAGAGCTCCACTTTCAGTAGCATACCTTAAAATCGTTGGCTTTACCATACTGGTGGAACCAGAGCTCTTGGTAGAATAACTGTGTCCTGGATGTTCAGGATGGTATATTCGGTATATTCATATGTCTTTCCATTTTCTACACTATTCGTTGTATTACAGACTCTCATTTAGAAGAAGTAATCTGTACTTCTTCTCAAAATACTTCTGCCAGTAATGCCTATTATGCTCCTCTAAATGAAGCAAATGGAGCATAATCTCTCTCTATGTGAGAGCGAGCGATTCCCTGGGGAATTTATTAGCAAATTTATCAGATGAAGACACTATGGAAAAGCCTCAGTTTGGACAAATGGGCCATAATTTTGAGTAAGGTGGTGCTAGAATATTTAAAAGATCTTTGTTCCACTAAGACCCTCATTATTTGCTTTTCTGGAATATTTTTCCTTAAATAATTTAACCTCATAAAATGTCTGCAGCTAATGCTGAATTCTCACTTTAATTCAAGTATTTGATGACAATTTTTCCCATGATGATTTGCTCATTAATACTGTAAGTTCTGAAAGTTGGGGTTTTTTTAAGCTTGGTCCATTTGCTAAAACTGGAATCACCTCCCATTATCAGCTTTTGAATTACAGTACTTTGGAGAGAACACACTGCTAACCTAAACTTTGCAACATTTGGCTGTGTGGCTTTACATGTTATACCAATAGTAGTCTGATTCATAGGTTTCTTCTTGAAGAAGAACTCTCTTACGATGTCACAGTGGATTTGCTCAGGTAAAACCTGTGGGATTTTTCTCTGCTGGAAAATTAATACAATTAGAGAAATTAATGTTTAGAAGGACAAACTGCTTTCAAAAAGCATAGGTCATATAACAGTCACAAAGCAGTGTAGTGTGAACTCAACTGAATACTGATTTTTAATGAATGAAGAAATGAAGAATTAAGAATTCTCAGTTAAGCATTTCTAAGAATTAATTAAGAATATAAATAATTATTTTTATAATTATGAAGAATAAATTTCTGTCCCAGGCTTTAAGTTCCAATATTATATATTCTTTAAAGTTTTAACTTGCAGGACTGCTAATCTACTGTTTGTTGGGGTTTTCTTTGTCCATCTATCCTACATGAAGATCCTCCATCTAGTCATCACTTACAGATGTGGATTGTAGGAGACAAAGATGATTGGAATGATGGACTAATCAGTTGCAGGAAGGTCCTGCACAGGGAAATAATTAGATTAATTAGATTCTTAGATCACTACTGGTTGTAAATATTGTTCTGTGAAGTACTTGTGTATATTTGAGGAAATATTGTCTGTATGAAGCTTTCCAAAAAAAAAATAACTGCATTTGAACAGAAGTGACTGAAGGGAGAAACTGATTTTTTTTTTCTTCCCCTCTTTTTGTTTGTGTGTGTGTTTTTGGTTTCTTATTTTTTCTCTGTTGCATGACAATGCAAGCAGGAATTACTACTTAAGAAAAAACATAAATCTGCTGGTGTATGCTTCCTGTTCCAGTTTGTTTAGTCACAAGTCTGAATTAGATCTCCCTGTTGGTTGGTTTCATTTACTATAAACAGGTCTTGTGCTTTGTTTCAATACATCAAAGCCCATAGCCAGGCACAGACAGGTAATTTAAAAGGGGTGAGAAAGTTTACAGTCTTGCTTAATTATTTCTTTAAGCCTTCCAGACAACGGTCAGAGGGATCATCCGGAGGTTAAAAGAAGGCTTGGCTGGTTTTGTTTTATTTATTTAGAAATTGTTTTCTCTTTTGTTCCTTCTCTAGAAACCACATGTAACTTTAGGTCAGAAAAAGGTAAAATGTGGCACTTCTTTAACCAGCGTTACCACTGCTTTGGGGTAACCAGATCAGGAAAAGGTGTAGGCTCCTCTCTCTGCTATGCTGATGACGGCAGTGCTATACTTCAGGTGAGTACCAACGGTTTATTTTCTTTTAAAGTATCCATCCACCTGAAGGATGCAGATGGCCGAAGAGGGTATTTTCTCCTGGCTGACACTGACAAAAAAAACCAATCGCTGGTTTGGCCCTTTAAAGATAAAAAGGAATCGTTCCCTCCCACAGCATTTTTAGTAGAGCTGCTCCAAAAGTTTGTTTCCTTCCAGGTTTCCCCGTCTCTTTGTCTTTTTTTTTTTCTTTGTTTTTTTTTTTTTTTTTCTTTTTTTAATCCGCCCTCTTAAAACAACAGGAATGCTTTATTGGCCCTCAGCCAGCCAAGGCTCAGCGAGCAGGGTAAAATTTCAGTTCAGATTTACGGGAAGGTGTTGGGAGTAAAAATCTGGTTTGGTGAGTTTAAGGCAGGGAGTAGTCAAGAGACAACCTTGCTACTGTGAGTGCGGAGAGAAAGGGAGGAGGAAGGGGGGGGAGGAGGATTAAAAAAAAATAACCACCCAGGCTGGAGATGAGAGACCAATTTTCCCCCTGTCCGAGTTTCAGTGCGTGTTCCTGAGCTCCTGCAGCCTTATCAAGTTTGTAGGCAGAAAGTCGGGTCTGGGAGTGAAAGAGCTGTGTGGTGCCGGTGAGGAGCTCAGCGTCCCGCTCAGCGCCCTGGAATGTGCGGCTTAGGGCAGGGGCGAGCAGGGGCTTTAGTTTAGCTGGTACTAATTGCAAGTTTTAGTCTGTGGAGGAAAAAAAAAAAAAGAGGAAAAAAAAAAAAAAAAAAGAAGCAAAGAGCCAAGAGAGGGGGTTAAGTCTGGAAGAGCTGTTGCTCCAAGCAGCAGTGTGAGTAGTTGCTCAACTCTCATTTAGCAGCGCGGTAGAAAGGAAAATGCATTAGGTTGCTGTCCCGAAACGTTGCTGTTGCCGTTGCTGCGAATGGTGCTGGGCGCTGAGGTGGGCTCCAGGTAGGTACCGTGGCTTTTTTGGTTTGCTCTGTTCTTCCTCTGTCCTTACCTGAGGTTTTACTCTTCTGTGATTGGGCTGACATAATATAAGAGGACAGAAGTTCGCTCAGAAAATACATTTAAAAATAATCTTAGGAGGAACAGAAAAAGGGAGAGGACTGTAGAGATTCTCGGTGAGGTTTTGGAGACTCTTTCCAGGTGACAGATTTCTGTTGATTCTGAGGAAAGGTGACAGATGAGAGACAGAAGCAGGTATTAAATATGGGCAGAGCGAGAACAGATCTGTGGATCTGAGAATTTTGAAATAAAAGCTGTATGGTTTTCCATGTCAAAGAAAAAAAGCATAGGATGATATGCCTAATGTCTTTGGAGTAAATTTTGGAAGGAGTACTTTGTTTCTGTGTCTGATTCTTCTTTTTCAATATTTAAAATACTGCACTGTTCGTGCAGAATGTGGAGCAGTGGCACAAGTGACAGGGAGGTGGCAAGAGGGCTCTGAGATAGGCTGCTGTCTGCCAGTCTGTTATAGACATTAGCATAAGAATGGGATCTTATCTGGGGGAAGCTTCTGATGACTTTAAAATACATGTATCACTGAGCATGTCACCCATCTCCTTCATTCTGAGTTATGTGTGATTGGTTGAGAAATACCAGGGACTCCTTATTCATGTTAAAAAAAAATAGATTTTTTTTTTTTTTTTAAAGCTACACAGCTCATTTCTTCTTAGGAATTTAAAATAAAACTTTGAGCTAAAGCCAAAGCATTATATTAGTTAGATGGGCTGGGACGTAACAGGTCACAAAATCCCTCCTAAATTTTATCAGCTCAACTGGGCTGACCTGGCAGAGGGCAGGAGAGTAAGCCTGGGCTGAAATGAACCACCCCAGGCTAACACAAACCGAATATTGGTGCCTTTATGTGCCTTCTGCAGACGATAACTTGGACAGGCCCACAATTATCCTTTAGCGGTTGAGCAGAGCCCACATGATGTGAGAGGGGGAACTACGCGTCTTTCGCAAGCGGGGAGGCAGCGAGGGGCCAGGCGGGTGAAGGCCGGCTGCCAGGGGATGGATGGCCGGTGGGCTGAGCGCCCGGCCCACTCGCCACAGGTGCCAGGCCGCGGGGGTGAGAGGTCGCCCGCCGTGTTAAGCAGAGCCTGGTATATGGCTGCAAAACTGGAAGAC
>JANHFX010028272.1:10113-23933 GCA_027560015.1 Chloroceryle amazona
ACTGCAAAACTATATACATCTCATCCTAAATCTCTTTGTGTGCCCCAAAGGTAGATGGCCCTCAATGAAGATGACCCGGGTATTTTTTGTTAGCTTGATAGTTTTGTTTGCTTGCTAGCTTGCTTGATTACTTGCTCACCCTCATTCTGGGGGCTCCCAGGCTTGTGTCCCCTCTTGGACCACTTTGCCAGCTTTGCTTGGCTTGGCTCAGGTCCTCTTTTGGTTCCTTACTTGGAGCATCCAAGAAGGACTCTGCACGTTCTGCCTTTGATCCCAATTGGTGTGTTCCTGAATCCAGTACCAGAATCCAGCTCCTGAACACAGCTCCCGTCTGCTGTGGGGCCCAGGCTGGGACACCCCCGTGCCTGCTCCACAGCATCGGTGGTGACGGTGATGTAATTACCATCAGGGGGATTGGGTTTAATACTGGTTTTGTATATATTTGTACATATTCTATATTATTATTACTATTATTATTATTATCATTAAAGCTGTTGTAGTTTCCTTTTCTAATCATTAAGTCTCTCCGTTATTCCTTTTCTCTTCCCCTTTGGGGAGGGAGGGAGTTAACAGAGAGCGTCTGTTACAGGTCTAAGGGGCCTCCCTGACCCTAAACCGTGACAAGTATAAATCTTACTAATGTTTATTCTACATTGTTAGTAAGCTGGAGCACCTAATGAATAAAAAACCAAATAGGAGTGTGATTAAAAAGCAAGCAACTTTTCCATAAGAAAGCTGAACAAAATGGGCTGTGGGAAGAATGAGAGGAGGATGCCTTTGTACAGCAAGCAGCATGGGGTTTTCACCCCACAAAACAGAAAAGTTTCTTTGAGAAGGGGGAAGGCTTTTATAACCAAATTTCCTGGCTAGTTGAATGTTATTCCACATACCCCAGACACTCCTGCTTCACAGCCACAGCCCTGGCGCAGTAGGATGCTTGAACTGTGGTTGCAGGAAGTACACAAACCCACCACCACCCACACAAAACCAGAGCTGGGGGGAGTGAGGCCCAGTCCAGATGGTTCTCCTTGGGAGAGCAATGGAAAAAAAAAAGTCACCTCTGCTTGCCCTCTTGCTTCCTTTGTGTTGTCCTCCCACAAATGTATTTCCTGACTTTCCTGCCACACTGTTCCCCTGACAGGAACAGCATTTCCACTCTTATAACAAAACAATTCTTATTTAGTCTGTCTTCAATATCCACATCTTTCAGCGCATTTACAGCAGGAAGACACTTCCACCCACAAAACTCTTCAGAGCACAACATTTTTTAACTGACTACCACAGCCTGTCATTTATGTCATTTTTATATGATGCAACTTATGACAGTTCTTCTTACCCTTATTTTTCTAATACCTGAAAATGTCTGTCTTCAATTTCATTTCTCCTTCTGTTTATTGCATAGTGCTTGCAAGCTTGGCCTACCTTTTACACTTATGTGTGTTAAAAAAATGTTGCATAGAAACAACAGTATCCTTTATCTCCAGAGAGATCATAATTGAACACTTAGCTTTTATAATAAAATTATTTTCTCATTTCAAGTGAGATAAGTGAATTAATTTTCTTTTTAGGTGGACTGTGCAATTTGAATTTACAGATCCTGAAATGCATTTTGATCTATTTCAGTATAATCAACAGGCATCTGTCTCTTTTCTCTCTTCTTGTAGTTTGCAGCTCTTTTTGGTTTTTAAACAAATAAAATGGCATTAAGTTGCCTGGATAGTCATCTGGCCCTCACCATTTGCTTCTAGAGACCTAGATGAAAGTAAACATTCTAATTTACTTTTTATTCCTTAAATTATGGAAGCGTCTATAGTATCCTATAGCTTCCTAAAAGTTTTACTGAAAATATATCAATTTGCCTTGCCAGTCTTTGAGAAATTCATTGTACTGTCTTAAAACCACTTCAGGCTATTCTGATAAACAAAAACATCAGAAAGAAAAATAAATTTCAATGAGGAGCACAGAGTTTTCAGCTGTGGACTGTAATATAATATTTTAATTCAAAAGCAAAGGAATTTCTGTGTAGGTGTAGGCAAACAGTAGTAGTGTCATGACCTGGTCTTTTCTGTTTCACACGGGAAAGGAATATCAGTAGAGCATATACAGGCATCTGAATCTACTTAATAATATAAATAAACAAGAGTTATGAAGAAAAAATATCACTTCACTAGATTACTTTTCACAGAAAACAGTAACTACTCAATGTTATTTTCATAATTCTGTTTTGCACTTGATACTTTAAGAACAAGTGAAGTATTATATCACAAGGTTCATTAACAACACTAAAAAGGGATCATTTCTGAATTGACATTTTCCTGAATGTAATGATCCAAACTGTAGCAACCTTTGAATAGGAGATATTTGTAATCCATCCCTTTCAGAAAGACAGTTTGATGTAAATGTGACTATTAATTTTTTTTTTTTGTCCAAAACTGTATCTGGCTTAACTCAGGAAATTGCCTTTAGCTTGAAATGGTAACCTCCATTTACAACTGAGAAAATTCCATTCTAAAAAATAAGTTTGGTGTAAAAACCCATTGGGAAGTTTACACTGGGACTTAAAATAAATAAATAAATAAAGACACTCAGTAGTGTATGATCCCTGTGAAAGAAAAAGATAAAAAGTGTGGCTAGGTCACATTTCAGGAAATCTCTTTACAGGGAAGCAATGTTCAAGCAAAAACTGAGAATCTGAGAATTATATTAAATGTTGCATGAGTTCCCCATCTAAGGAACTTAATGCCTAAGCTATGATACCATATTTGCTAAAAGAGTAATGCTTGTGTCTTTAGGTCCTGGACATCAAGGAAAAAAACCTTAAAATCCACAGATATAACCTGTCACCAGAAAATCACATCTGTATGTTGTCATTAAGCATTTCTGATCCCACACCATGTTCCAGTAGCACAAACCTGTACCCCAGCCCAATGTCTTCTGCTGCTTTGAAGCCTTTATGAAATACAAGGTCAGTGTGGTAAGTCCCAACACAGGATAAAGAGATTTGTTTCAGTTACCAAAAGGTTTGTTTCAGCCCGGGTTGTTCTGCTTCCTCCAGTCTCATCTCTAAGTATTTAAAGCTTCTTTTGTATCTCCTTTCTTGTGCAGATGGAAGACTGTTTCTGATTATGCATTCCTCCTCCATGGTAAGAGGACTTTTCCATAGGATGACACCATATCTAGTCTGTTGTTTTCAAGATGGTTACTACTCTCTACAATGACAGAGGGAAATTTTCTCTTTCTTTGCATATGATGACATTTCTTCTCACTGAAAGTTGATTGTGTGACTTTCAGGCATTGTCTCTCAGAGGTTATGCAGCCTGTCCATCAGTATTGGTTTCTAGAGGATGACATATCGTATTTTAGTCAAGCCCAAGTAATAACCACATCATCTAATAATCATATAAGTAGGCAACTGCTTATGCAAAACAATCCTCACACAAACTTTCATTTGTGTCTTTGTTTCACTTTCACTCATTTTAAAAAGACTTCATGATGCAGACACGCACCTACCTTTGCCAATTTAGCACTTGAACAAAATGTCACAACATATAAGCAATACTCTAAGACTCTAACTGAAGCATCACTCTACTCTTCAGTGACAGAATCAGAGATAAGGTCACCTGTAGCAAGGTCTAAAACTGACATTTATAAAATGGCACTGCATGAATAAGGACTATGAGAAAATAAACAGAAAAGGTAGAATGGAAGAAGAAAGACTAGCAAAGGCATATGAGAAAGATGAAGGAAATTAAAACAAGGCATGTACACTTACTACTCTTTCTCCACATGCAGGGGGAGAATTGATATATTACTTAATTCCCAATTTATCATGTATAATGTCTTTCATAATGGCTACATGTACCAGTCAAATAAAAAAACTGTGAATAATTTCTTGTTTGGTTGGTTTTGGCTTTGTTTTTGTTTATGGTAAACCAGTCAGTCACCATCAGTCTTTGAGTACCTTGACTAGCATTCAGAAATTATAAATGTTGTGGCTGTTTCAGTTAATGGATCAAAATCTAGTAATCAAGAAATACTGAAAAAGTTAAAGATCTTTCTGTGTCAGACAGGGTTTTAGGCATCACTGAGCAATTACTGATGATGCAACATTTTACTTATATTTTTACTTTACTAGAAAAAGAATCATTCCGCCTGTACTCTCAAGGCACAGCTTGTAACTTATGCAAGACTTGATCTTAAAACTAAGAACTACACAAAGGATGAAGAACTGCAGATTTGCTGCTGAAGCATTTACCATGTTGTATTTGTAACAGTATAAAAAAAAACAAAAACAAAAACACAACCCAAACAAACAAACAAACAAAAACCAAAACACAGAAACAAATAAACAAAAACAGTATATCTTTTGCAAAGTGTTTAAAATACCCTTGATGATCTGCAGTCATGCAAGGCACATTTAGAGGTGGCACCCAAGTGTATCTGGAATAATTCCATGATTATATTCTTGTGTCACAGCTCCTACATAGATGATGCAGAGAGACACCATATCCTTCAAATAACAGTATTTCAGCTTTGAATGTAGTGATTTTTGCAGGTATTGTCATGTTTTTCACATTTCACAGCTCTGTATTTGGTGAGTCAAAGAATACTACCTTGGGTTTATGACTGTATGTTTTGCATATACACATATACATATTTGTATGTGTCTACCTACACCGTTACCTGAATGGGCTTGTATATCTTCTGTGCCTTTTGTGAACAGAAAACAGGTACAGAGGCACTTATGGCTAAAAACAACAGTCTGGTTTCTTATTTTTTTTTGTCACTACTTCAAGAAATATTCAAGAACTTGCTATCTTAATTTTCTCAACTTGATTTAAATTGGCCATTTAGATTAGAAGTTTTTGGAGGATAAAAAATGAAAAGGTTTGAACAAGATTTATTTATTTAGGAAACTGAGATCATTGGTGTCCCCTCTGTACAGGACCCAGCATATGCAAGCTAGTTTATTGACCTTTAGTGCAAGAGGTAATAATCCTTGTAAATACAACTATTATTTACTACTGTTACTGTAAGAGTACTACTGTTATGTACTTGTACTTTATGTGTTGATGTACAAGAGATATTAATCAAGTTTTAAATAACCAGTTTTAGCACATGCTTAATTGTACCTCTTAGAGGTATCTTCCACTTTTGCTGTAGTTTCTACTTTTTCATTTTCTATAGAAGATAAGACAAAATATGAGAATTGTCTTTTCAATGAAAACTTGATTCTGTTGGCATCAAGTAGAATGTAAAAATGAAAGCTACTCACTGGCTTCTGTGCCAAAATCCTCTTTGGTTCTGGGTACTGAGTAAGTGGCTTTAAACCACTGTCCTACGTGCTCAGCATGTGTCAAATTAAGACCACCAATAGATTTCATATACTGTATGAATGTTCACTCCTGAGCTAACTGCAGAGACCAGTACAATACAGGAACATGCCAAGTGACTACTACCTGAAGTCAGTACTGTCAGAAAAACAGCCACATGGTTTCATGAAGAAGTTTCATAGGCACTTCTCCCACCGTTATGTTTAATTCTGTATGGAGATAATTCAGTACAAAAATACTGGTGATTAGGTTTCTACATTGATCAAACTTGACTGGAACTTGAAAGAAACCTGTATGCAAGACTTTTATAGTAATTTTTGTGATGTACAAATAAGAAGAAAACAGTAGTTATTTTCTGTAATTTGTATGCCAAGCTACTTTCATGTTTTTATGCTCATTTTTACTGCTGCCCCTGTAACTGAAGTGCTGAAATTCTTTTAATATTACAGAGCAGTGAGATGACACAGAACAAGGTATGTACTTTGTGCAGTATCTTGGAGCTGTGATGTTGAACAGGATGTATATTCCCCACCACAGGATCCTTAGTCAAATAATCAGTTGGAAAACTAAATTTATTATTTAATTTCAAGGCAAATCAATTGAACATTGGTACCTCTAACAACTCCTGCTGTGTTATGGCAGGTTTAACATATTTTTCTATGTTATCATTCTCTTTTAGGAGCCAACCTCCTAGTCTGGACTACAAATCTTATGACGCATTGTGAAAACTCAGGGAAATATAAGTTGATATACAAAATAGGCATAAATACCTCATGTTTGTCCAGGAAACATCTCAGTTTGCTGCTGTCAAACGTCTTGCTGATTTGTTTGTTTCTATTAAAAAAAATTCCTTTAAAGTATCTTCATAATATTCAGTTCTATGCAAAATTTTATTTCAAATTCTTTATCTGTAAAAAGCAAATAAGAAACCTATCTCAGACAAACAAAAAGAAACTTCAGCTTCAGTGCAATCCTTCCTAGATCAGTTAAGCTGTCTTTGCCATTTAACGAGAAAGTATTCAAACACAGGATGAACTCTTGAAGGACCTGCCAGTTTCCACACATCTCTCATGTGCTTAACATCTTTCTTCACTTGCTCAGCTCAAACATCGTAAAGCCAGCTGACACAGAAAACTTTCATACTCTGGAATTATTTTGGTCTTCTCATTGCTGTGTGAAAGAACAAATATGAAAGAAATATTTCAGCACTATGCCTATTCTCCAAGATTGGTAAGCACCTCTCTACTAGGGTGACTAGTGTGTCATTCTGGAATGACAATTCTGTTGGTTCCCCAAACTTAGAAGTATATATAATACTGATAATGATTTCTTAATTATTTTTGCCAGGGCTCTAGAAACATTTGTAATTTCCATATGACTTCTCCAAAATAATGTGTGTTTTTGTTTCAGTCAACATTTTTCTGTATTTGTCTGAAAATTCAAGGGGTCTGGGAATTGAGTGTTGTTAGGGATGGAGGACACACTAATATGCCTATAAATCCTATCTTAATAAAATAATTGAAAAATAAAGCTATGCAAATAACTCATTACTGCAATACTGTTACATTGCCATGTTAAGCAACTAGACAAAACTTTTGCCACAGCAATAAAAGATATCTTTTTTCATTATTTCAAATGATGGGTGAAGGAGCATGTTGTAAGTCCCTTCTAACTGAAATTATCTCTTCTCTTCTCTTCTCTTGATGATGTCATTGCACCTATCTGTAAAACATATCTGAAAATACACTCAGTATTTTGTAGTTGTCAGTAAATATACAATGGTATTTGTGCTGTTTTATTATGTATTTCTTGTAGTAGGACCAGTTAGGAGCCAGAAAACGCCTCTTAAGAGTTTATTTTGAATGAAAACTGACACCAGAACTGTATCAAAGTAATAATGTGTGCTGTAAAAGTGATATATTATTTTAAACTACCACTGAAATTTCCAGCTTTAGACTTGACAGAAGGAAGTTCCACAGGGGTATTGAAAGAAGAAGGAGTATTATCTGATTCTTTATTTCATTGGATTAATATTAAACCAATTAAATCATGGCTTTCTTCTCTTGGAAATTAAATATCACTAATAAATCTTCAAACATCAGTCCCACCTCAGATAATCAAGAAAATTGTGGAGTAACATATACTCCTAGTTAAGAAATGACCGAACATATAATACAAGGTGAAGTCTTATAAAGTTATTTCTAAAGAAAAATTACTGTGGAACTTCACAAAACCAAGGAGAAATGAGTAATTAAAACTCATTTGTTTTGTCTGAAAGCCAGGAAAGATTTATATCTGAACTAAAATGACAATATTTGTGTCTAATTGCTTAATCGTCCCTTTCCATTTTAGGAACTTAATCCATTAACAAAGAACTAAAGAAAACACTTGCAAAGTTAAGTATTTAATATCTCAAGATGCTAATTATTTTTGTATAAAACTTTAAATCTATGTTAAACTGTTACCATAAAAGTCTTCCTGTATAGAGCATGATGATAAAATCTGAAGAAAGTTTTCAATGTAATAGAAATCATTAAAGTTTCTGGATTTAGTCTTCTTGCTTTAGCTCCAAGCTCTAAGAAAAAACCCTTGTGAAGCATTTCTTAAACGTGAACAATATTTAAGTAAACTGAACAGGTTGATACTAAGGAAAAAGGAGTAAACCTGCAAGTAATCCTGAATGCAATTCAAAAATACCTTACAGATAAAGAAAAGTTCCAATCTTCTTTTAAATTTATCTGTCAATTACTATTGATTAGATAACTATAGTACAAACATAAAACCAGAAAACACTGAAAGTAATTTTAAACAACTTTTGAAAAGTTCTTACTGGATTATCTTTCATTATGATTCTGTATGCAGCTCAGACAAAAAGAGATAAACAGCAATAAACCCTAAATCTAATCACTAATACTGAAGCAAATAGCTGGATCTTAATATCAAAATGCTTTACCACAAATGAAAAAAAAGAAAAACATATTAATTATTTTACTGTTAGACAACTGATTTAAAAACCATAATGCAGGTGATACTTTGTCTGTTGATTGGCTACTTAAGTTGTGGGTTAAAGGGAGAAAAATAATTAAAAGTAAAAATACTATTAGAAAAAGTATCTGCAGCAAAGAGAACAAGCTGAAAATTCATGAGCTAAATTATAAATTACTTGGTATAGAAAAGATTGAATTCAAGTGATTATGATACTTATAAAGAAGGACACATCCCTTTAAGAAAAAAAAAAGTTACATAAATCTGTTCCACCGTTCAAAGTGCTGTGCTGTACTTTTAAGAGGAAGAGAGAGTCCTTAGTGTGATTAGAAAGAACTTAAAAACAGCACACTGTGCTGTACTTACTCCTTGTCATTCACTGAATAGAGAATAGTAATGAATTTTACAAGGACACTCTTATACAGTGGGGTTTAACACAGTAATCATTTAGATAAATAATCTGATTAATTTTTTCTTCCTATCTGTTTTTAATGTAAGGTAAGAATTACTCAAATTCTTTCACTACACTGAAAGTTGATGTGTTTGGTTATTATATGGACACTTGTTAAATGTTATAATTGAAAATGTTTAAACATTTTCTAGTCTGCAAATACAAACATGAAAAATGTAACACTGAATTGTGATAGACAGATTCATCCCTTCAATGTATGAATGAATGAAACTTTACTTTTGAGTAGTTTAAGCAGAATAGTTTGCTGAGAGCAATAGATTAATTTTCTTTAGATTTTTTTTTTACAAACCACATGAATACTGTAATGATTATGTTACCTTTATATGCTATTTAGAGACTTGTTTGGGTCAGGATGTTTTTCTAGTAATCTTCACACTGAAGACTCCTTCATGTTTGAAGAACCCATACTAAAACATATTCAAGATATCTATTCCATTCACTGGCCTGGTATTATTGTAGTGCTGTTAGTAGGCTACCTGCTGCCAATCACAGACATGACTACAGTGAACAGCTGCAGGTTAAGTAGAAAGAATACTTAAATCTGCCTTAGTTCACTGATAGCTGAAAATTGGAGGCTATTGTCATAGGGATGAGCTATCTGGTACAAATGATGAGTGTTTAAGCTGTATGAGGAAAAGGGTTTCCCTGGTAACTGATTATTAATAATAACAGGGGACTTCAAAATGAATGTGTTGCAGATTTGTGTATCTGTAAGAGTCACAGAAGAAAGCTAAGCACACAGTGGTCATGGGGTAGAGCCAGGATACAGAGCTGCCTTTGAGCAGAGTTCTCACTGGAGAAAGATACGAATTTCTAAATAATTTAATGTATTTAATATATAATTTTTAGATAGTTAGATAATCCATATTATACTTTTCTTTCTGCTTGACCTGGTCCAGAGGAGGGCCATGAAGATGATCAGGAAGCTGTAGCACCTCTCCTGTGAGGACAGGCTGAGAGAGCTCAGGTTTTTTAGACTGGAGAAGGGTCTGGGGAGATCTTATTGCAGCCTTCAAGTATCTGAAGGGGTCTCACAGGAAAGATACAGAGGGACTTTTGGTGAGGGAGTGTAGTGACAGGATGAGGGGTAGGAGTTTAAAATGAAAGAGAGTAAATGTATATGAGACATTAGGAAGAAATTCTTTACTGTTAGGATAGTGACACACTGGAACAGGTTGCCCAGAGAACTTGTGGATGCTCCCTCACTGGAACTGTTCAAGAGCAGGTTGGATGGGGCTTTGAGCAGCCTGGTCTAGTGAAAAATGTCTCTGCCCATGGTATGGGGATTGGACTTAGATGATCTTTTAGGATCCTTCCAACCCAAAACATTCTATGATTCTATGAAATAGGGAACTTTATAAATAATTTCTTCTGAATGTAGGGAATCAGGACTTTGTGTACAGTCTTTGTAGTAAACAGGATAGCAAGAAACAAATACCTCTCCGATATTAGGTCTTCTTCCTAAGAGAGAAAAATCAGCAAAGGGAAAAAACACTGTCTAGTTAGCTAAATAGCTAACTAATAATAATTAATAATTAACTAATAATTATTAGCTAAATAGCTAACTAGAAGTGCTTAAGATGCAGAAGATGTTCCTGAAGATGTTATCAAGGTTGTTATGCTTGAAGGAAATGTGAGGCTTGCAAATTACTGTTGCAACATCAATAATCAGATGAAAAGCTGATGGTTATATTAATTCCAGCACATAGTTCTTATTATTAGTTACTTAAGAAGAGGTTATGAAAATACTGTTAAAGATGTTAATAGAATTTACATGAACAGTGGAACTTTGAAATTAGTTACTGTAATATTCTTAGCCAAATAGTGTCATTCATAATACAGTAAAATATGTAGGGACTAGAAGAGTTAATAGAAATGTTGTATTTGTGTAATTCATTTCAATGTGGTAGTTCAATGAGATTAGCAATGACAAAAAAATATCCTTAGGAACAGCACTTAGACTTCTTCATAGTATAGCTCTGAGACTTGAAAAAAGAGTAAGTTCAAATACTCAGCTGTTCAGGTTACACTGAAGGTTTTCTGTAATATGCTTAAAGTAAATAACAGAATAGGGATTATGCTCAAGCAGCCCTAACTGAGGAGGAGATGGCACCTCAGAGAAACCATTTATGAATGCCCTATAATGGTCTATACAAAATATTTCTTTGACAGCCCCAGGGCAGGTTGTCACCTGAGCAAAATTCATCACTAACACAATTACAACAGATTCAGTTTGATAGAAAAGATTTAGATAAAAGGAGTACAGAGTAAGAAGCACTAGCACTCATGGGCTTTAGACCTGTGAAATAAGTGAAAGCAATAGCATTTGCAAGAAGCAGCCAAGGAGCCCTACAAGGCATTGGACATGAGAATAAAAGAGGTCAGAGAAATGTGAGGAGATTTAATCTGTTTTTCTTCTTCATTTTGTAAGAAAATACATTGTATTTTCCTGTCTATGTAGCTTTCAAATGTGAGAATAACAGGGCCCCTTCTGTGACAGAATGAAGGAAGATGATACAGCAGATTCGTTGACACCATATGTTGTATTCTGTTTTGTCTCATGTTTTCCTACCAAGTACCTGGATGCATAGCATAAGCAGAGCTGTAGCTAGTATTCTCATTAGGAACCCAGAATTTACACCTTATTATGACATCCCTAATGGCATATGCAAGCAAAAATAGCATAAATTGCTCAAAAACATGCAGATACATTTACAAAAAGTATAGCTAAAAACATAATTGAAACAAAAAGTTGGATTGAATAATTTTTTTCTAAAAACAACTTTTCTATTGTTCAACCTCTTTGTTTTTGAGTATACCTCCTGTCAATGTCCCAGTGCTTTCTGTCATATATTCAAAAAAAAAACCCAAATACTTCATTCAGGCAGAAAACAAATGGCATGAATGTTTTTGTTTTGTTTGGATTTGGATTTTTCTTTTTTTTTTTCCCTTTTTTTTTTTTTTTTTTTCTAGGTAAGAATGTAGACTATTACTGACCAAGTGCCACAGCTTCATATGGGCCTGGACTTTAAATTTAACAAAAACTTAATGTATATACATGTGAGAGAAGTGATCAAGAGAGAGCACAGTTAGGAATTCAAGCATTAGGGATTGTTCTCTTATTTCAAGCAAAATAAAAATTTCCTGAGCCATTCAAATACTAATTATCAAAGACAAATATCAGGTGATATGGGAAATCCTGAATTCAAATGTCAGATATTTTTATCTAAATGTTATCTACTTTGCTTTAAATATGTCCCTACTTTCACTTGGTGACATCCAATACCTTGGACTTTTTGTTACTCGTTTTATGACTTTTATTGACTGACTGTAGTTAATAATATATCTTAGTAAAGAAGCAGTTTCAATAAGGTGTTGGACATTAGCCTTTGAAAATACCTTTTCTTTCTGGGTATTACAGCTCTTATCAATTCACAGAACAGCTGAGTGTCTATCTCTTTTAACTAGTTACCATGCAGACAAAGAGCTATACTCAGGGTTACATTTTGCCAGGTGCAAATAAGACAAGTGAAAAGAGTACCATTAACTCAAAAAGGTCAACTTTTCGTTACTTTAATTTGCCATATTACCTAGTGCCTTATTAGCAGTCAGATTACATGCCTTTTTTGTCTTATTGATTTCTGTCTCATTATTTGTTGTACTAGTTTATTGTACCCTCCATATTGACTGTTACCTTTATGGCTGTCTGCAAATTTGTTTTTAAAGTCCCACATTGATGGCTGCTTTGTTACTTCTTGTAGTATTACCTGCAATATTGTTTACTGCTGTCTTTCTATAGATTTGTTGGTATTGATTAGCAGTTATCTGTCTAATTCTATGGCCTTCCCCTTTTGCCGTCCTACTTACCACCCATCTTTTTGCTCTTTCACTTTCACATTCTTCAGGATTCCTTCAGCTTGCCACAATGGATGCTGGTCTATTGATCCCTCAAGTTTATCATTACACCTCTCTCCATTGTGCCTTTAAGTGTCTCATGTATTTTTTTCATTTGTCTTTTACAATCTATACTTCCTTTTACCCCCATTTCTTCCCGGGAGGGAGCTCTATTTTTCTCTTGTTAACCTCCATCTTCTTAAATAGCAAGGGGGGGAAAGGGGCAGGAGGGGTGAGGAAGGATCTGCCATTCAATATATGTTATTTTCTGATTTAAAACATTTTATCCACCTTGGTGAGGACAGGAAAAAAACATGTGACTTAGGTGGCCACTTATACACAATGGCTACTGAATAGCAAATATGTCAGACAGGAGAGTTCATCCTCCACCCAGTGGCTGAAACATGCTTGAATAAGCTACTCAAACAAGTACAAATAATAAATGCATTCATTAAAACCATGATCCAAGAATAATTAACAAAACTGAAAACACAAAGGTTATGTTGATCAAAAAATACACCGTCAGAAAAAAAAACACAGTTACTGTGATTATACATATCTCCCAGGATACTTAACTTCCTAAGCGTTAAGCATTTGTGACCACAGCATCTGACACACACTGATACATCTTGGTTTCTGTTTGCATTTTTTTAACACTTGGAAAGTACATTGGAACTAAGTTGCATGCTGTGCCTTGAGCTATGATATGTTCTTTGTGATTATGAAATAGTCCCTTGGAATAACAAATGTTCTTAAATTAAAAGATTAGCCAGTATACTTTCACAGTTTACTTCAGAAATATCTGATTATGTTCTTGAGATCAGTTAATGTTGTTTTTCTTTGTTTCACTTTTCCACTTCCTGTCTCTTAAATATACCTTTCAAATTTTGGCCTAAAATGCTGTAGTTTGGTTCCAGCATAGATGATTGACACTGTCCCTTAGAAGCTTGAACAATCTTGAGCTACTCCTGTACGTGGTGTATGAGGGGGTAGAAATAAATCTTTAGCTTAATGCACATCTTTTAGTAATTCATTTAGCTTTTCATCTTTTTGAATGCTGTCTCACAACCTTGACATAAACTTGGTTGCACAGTGGTACTTTTCCGCTGAAGTTTTGCTGGAAATGTTATATTATT
>JANHFX010028275.1:0-17897 GCA_027560015.1 Chloroceryle amazona
GGTAGTTGTGCCTTCCTTTTCAAGCAGTATCAAAGGCTTGAAATTTGCTTAGTTTTGAAGTATAATGCATCTGAGTGGAGTGCAGCTATGGGGAACACATTAATGACTATGAGACACTTATGAAGTGGTGGAAGAAGTGACACAAGGTGGTGAAAAGTTTCTGTAATATACAGGAGCTCCCATTGTTGTTTTCAGAATAAAAATATTCCTACCTGCTCAGTGCAGATTCAGCTGAGTGCCTGTATAAATTGCATCTGGGCTTTTTCGAGCAGAAGTACTACAGGTAGTTCAGTAGCTATTTCTTGGTATGTGAGCACTGACAGCTTCTGTCTCTTATTAAGGGTGCTATATATAGCCCTTCTGGCTGCATTCCACCTGAAGGTCAGATTGTTTATGTGGAGTGAGGATTTATTGTGTTTTCTAAATAGAAAACACTTTTTCTGATTAATAAAAAAAACTCTTTTCCCCTCACAACATAATTGACAGACCTTACTCCTCACTCACAACAGAAATCTGGCTGCACATCCAAGGAGTTCCAGAAAGCAGAGGTGGCCGAAAAATTGGGAAAGTACAGTAAGGGTATTCACATCCATGCAGGAAAATAAAGACCTTCTAAGTAATATCACAAATAAATGCAAATTAATGTAAGGACATTTTTCTCCATTGAATGTTTAACCCCAGTTTATGTTTGTATTTCTTGCAGCAACACCTTCTCTGCTAGTAAACAGCATATGAAGTCCTGCACATTTTCATACTCCTCAGGCAGTGTTTCTTTTCCCATTATCTATTTTACAGTCACAGAATTTTTCCTATTCCCTTTATTGGAAGCAGGATTTGGTCAGATGTTTTGAGGATCTACAAACCCAAACAGCAAAGGAAAATGGCAGATGCTCTATAAAGCAAAATGCCAGTTTATGTGGATATGTTATGCCTATTTTTTTCCACTAAATTCCCCATGTAATACTGAAGTACTTCATGTCCTGGTGGAACAAAAGACCCCTTGAATATGACATGATATAGTTCTCTCTTTTCTCTGTTGATTTTTTGTTCCTCAGCATCTCTTCAACTCATTGTAAGATGGGGGAGGATATGAACTATTCTGTCCCTTCCAACATTTAAAGACATAAATAAAGAAAACAAGATATTTCAGGACTTTGATAATGAATTAATTTGCAAGATAGAAGAACACGGAACAGATAGAAATTCTTGCATGTGGAAATAGGTAGTCCACACTGATCAGCCAAAAGATCTATTTTTGGCATTTTATTTTGATCCTAGGAAATTAAGTGTCCTGAGAAAGAATGCTTATCCAGTATATGGTGAGGCCAGTGTATGGCCAATGAGCTGATTATAGTCTCAGACTTAACTGGAGAATTAAGATTGTTGGACTCTCTTCTCCCCTTAATTCCAGCCATGTCACATAGTTGCAGCACTACAGCCTGCCTCTGAAATGCAGCCTTTCAACAGCCTTTAAAAATGATCTTTTCTTTCTGTTACTGAGACTACTGCAAAGTTAAATGCCTAGGGAAAAGAAAGTAAAAAATATAAATAATAATAATTCAAAAAAATTTAATTTAAATGGAGTGACTGGAAAGGGAAAAGGCTATTGATGCAAAGGCATCTAGGGAGCTGAGGGGAGAGTACTCCCCAGCTGGGTTCTGCCCAGACATAAGGCAAAGGGCAAAAAGAGCAGATGCAAACCCCACAGTTGAATTTTCTAATATGCTGTGAGCAGATGGGAGACTCACGCAGCCCACATTGTAGAATGAACACTGTGGAGCCAGTGGTTAAGGTAGGATGGTGCTTCTTCAAGAGTCACTTGAGATAATAGGAAACTAAAAGTTTCAAAGCAGTCATCCCATGTCAGACTAAAATATGGGAGAAGCTACAGGTAGACCACCAGTTCATGAAGTGATTAGACTGGGTCTGCCTCCTTGTTATGATAGACCTTGTCACTGGAAACAGCTGCCAGATCCCAGGGAGGTCCTGAGAAAAGGACTGACAGTTCAGATGTCTGTTAGGAAGCTAAGGATTTATTGGAGTAGAAGGATCTTCATTATGGCCTGATGTCATAATTCTTACTCCTTCATGTTATGCTCTTCTCTGAGGCAAGCAGTAGCAATGGAAGGCAGCCCTACCTTACCAAGTATTAGAGTTACCATATTCTTCCTGTGTAGTCATCAGGTTCCTGGTGTCCTGGTATTTACCACTTTGAGTCAGATGAGACTGATTTCACCTTTTACAGTTTGTGTGTCCACCCTGGGGACCAATAGAAATCATCCTCTACACTATGGTCATCTACTAATCCTGTAGACTTGAACACCATCAGGACCATCAAGAAATATCTGGAACCAGCTATAGCCATGCTGCCTTGGTAATTATTTAATTCAATTCCCAGGGTATTTGTGCATAATTTTCATCAAACACCACTTTACCAGGTGTGGTGGTGGAAAGGTGCTGTGCTGGCTCTGCTGGGTAGGGAGATGAGAGGAGTAGGGGAGGGAAAGAGATGCTTTTACTGTTCACCCTCCTTTGTTGTATGCTGTGGTTTTGTACTTACTGTTGAGCAGTATCAATATTGCTAGCCCCAAGATTTCAGTCTCAGCTGGGAGTCAAGTTCCAATAAATCATGGCATCAGTTTAAAAATCTAATTTGATTTGGGATTTTTTGGCACATTTTGAAGTGGGCATGTGACTGCTGATTTCTGAGTCTCTGGTTGCACACCTGCAATGATCTGCATTCCCATGCAATGACATTTCTTAGGGGGAAAATAAAACTCTTTCCAAAAAAGCTTTCAATGTTCTTAAACATCAGCTGATATTCTTAATTAATTCTGTGCAGATAGGCTGCTAGCAAAGCATTCAGTAATGTGAGATTTGTGCCATGGCTTTAAGAGGTGATAACATTTCCTGTTCTGTAGATCATCTATACTGCTGTACAAGATTACAAATGCTTCAATATATAAACAAGGAAGGGCGGAAAAACCCAAACAGCCAAAACTTGCTTATAATGCAGAGTTTCACCAAAGCCCATTTTGTTCATTTTTTTATTAAATGCCTGGAACTTTAATGTGGGTCTGGATATTGGTGGTTTACCAAGTCCAGAGATGAAGGAATACTGAAGGGCAGATTTGGGCTCTCTTGCATGCTGCTCTTTTCTTAAACCTATAAATACTGAGTACGTTCAAAACTAAAAACTAGCAATTTCCTACTAAAAAAACTAGTAAATTTCCTAAATGCCTTTAGAAAACCAAGAACCTAACCCCTGCCAAGAGAAACATGAGTTCCTGAAACTGGACAGCATTTCTTGGGCTTCCTTTGAAGAAAAAAAAAAAAGCTAAATGCCTCAAATATGTTAAGATGGAGCTATACGGTGGCTAAAGGGAAGCTGCATAGGAAGCAAAGCAAAGCCCAAAATAAAAAGCAGGAATGGAAAACTAAAAATAACAAACAGGAAAGTGTGACACAGCTGCAAGGGTTCTGGTGCATTATCCCCTAGTATTGTACCTTTTTTTTTTCAGGAACATACTAATATTGTGTTTGGATTTCAATGGCATTCCAATCCATTATTTGTTCTTCAAAAATAGATGTTTCTCTTGTGAGGAAGAAAGATATTTTCAAGTGATGTTCAGATAATTTCAGTTGTCCCATTTTATCAAATAATTCCATAGGCTCAGAATTTGCAGAGTTGAAGGGCTGCATTAATTATGACATTTCAATAAAAATTAATTAGAGTGGTGAAGATCATCTCATGCATAATCAACCATCACTCTTTATATCTGTTGAATATTTACTGATAGCTTTCAAAGTAGGATGGGAGCTAGCACATGAATGCATGTTGCAGACACTTTGGAAGCACAGTGGATAGGAGGGATCAGGGACGATCACAAGCACCGTGTAATAATAAAGTTAAGGAAATCTCTGTCTTTTTCTTCATCCAAACACAGGTTGGTTTGTTTACACAGAGTACTCTGCCTGCCCTGAGAATTCTGCAGAAAGGCAGCACAGGGAATATTGGTCTTCCAGGGCTGTGGCTGGATTGCAGATGGTGCCTCCAGGAAAGCTGGGCTTTCCAGGCCTGGGTGCAACACAACCACCCCAGCGACATCCAAGACACCCAGCACATGCACAGGGGTCATTGGCAGCTGCAGTGTAAGGAGCTTGTGCCTAGCTTGGGAAACCAAGAAAGCCAGAACATGACAGTTTGTCATCCCACATTTCCTTGGATGGTCACAACCCTCATGGAAACCAGATTAAGACCTGCCAAATTGGAGATCATGGTGCCTGTCAAGTTATCAGTCCAGCTTGTAAAATTCCTATTTCCAGCAGACACAACAAAAACAGGAAATATTTACCAACTTTGCAGGTGTCAGGAAATAGTTTCAAGCACTGTGGTGACCTGATAGTCCATTTAAATAGATAGCCAGCATGTAAAGAGGTGATAACAAATATATTTTCATCTAAAATGTTAAACTTTGGTGTGTTTGCTTTAATGTGTATGTCCTGGCAGATCAGAGTGTTAAGTTTATATTGTCAATCACACTATGGTGATTGTACAGTGATATGTCTCATAATACTTGTATGAATATATTTTTATATGAAATTGTAGGCTAAAGTATGTTAAAGATGTTTTGCACAGTTAAAATGGATAATGGTGGTTTTCATTAAAAGTTAATCTACGCTGAAAATATATTTATTACATATTTCAATCATGGATGGAATATATCTGAATATATTTCAGGCTTTTTTACTCTATTTCAGATGTCACTCTAAAACGTGATGATATATTGTTAGAACTGTAATTGTGAATGCAGTGTCCTATAATACGGTCTGTAGTAGAAACTATAATATTGCATTACAGCATACTTCTTATCAGTGTTGTTGCACATTAAATATACAATAAGAGGTAGTCTGTATATTACTAGCTTACTGTTTAAGAGTTGAGAAAATAAAGTCTGCTTACCAGAAATGAGGCCTATTTGCCAAACATATCCATATTGAAAATAATATATGACCACACTAAAAACAAATACAGAAACTACGACAGGAGCACGTTGTGTGATGAACCATCTTGCAACTTTCACCCCAAGAGAGAAGATCATTTGAAACTAACTTCAGGCTCCTGTGGGAAGGAAGGGTCAGATAAAAAGAGGATGCCTGGAACATGGAGTTGTGTGAAGAAAGGAAAAAAGTCTATAAACAAAATCCACATTTGCAAAATAGGGAAATTATTTAAGTGTGCACTGGGGAGCCAGAAGAGATATGAAAGGAAAAGTAGAAAGATATAAAGAAGATGGTGGAAAACAGAGACTGGTGAAGAGCCATTGGTTCCATGAACATCACTTTAAGTCCCTTGGGAGGCAGTCCTGAAGGGCAAAGGAGGCTGGACATTCTTCAAGAAGGAAATCTGGAAGGCTCAGAAACAGGCCATACCAGTGAGCTGAAAGACAGGGCAGTGGGGAAGAAAGCTGCCCTAGGTGAACAGAGACCTTTAGATGGAACTCATTAAAAAAAAAAAAAAAGAGTACATAACTTTTGAAAGAAGGGGCAGGCAACTCAGAAGGACTACAAGGATGTTGTGAGGTTATGCAGGAAGAAAATGAGAAGGGCCAATGCCCAACTAGAACTGAATCTGACTGCTGCTGTAAAAGACAATAAAAAATGTGTTTATAAATACTTCAACAACAAAAGGAGGTCTAAGGAGAATCTCCATCCTTTACTGGGTGCAGGGGGAATCATAGTGATGAAGACTAACAAAAAGGCTGAGGTGCTTAATGCCTTCTTTGCCTCAGTCTTTAACAGTAAGACCAGTTGTTCTCTGAATGCCCATCCTCCTGAGCTGGAAGACAGGGAGCAAAATAAAGTGACCGAGTTAGCAACCAATGGTTAACCCCAATGGTTAGCAACCTGCTACACCATTTAGACACACACAAGTCTACAGGGCCAAATGGGATCCACTCAAGGGTACTGAGAAAGCTGGCAGAAGTTCTCACCAAGACACTTTCCATAATATACCCATGGTCCTGGCTAGCTGGGGAGATCCCAGTTGTGTGGAGGTTGTACATGATGCCCATGTACAAGAAGGGCCAGAAAGAAGATCCAGGGTACCACATGCCTGTCAATCTGACCTCAATGCCAGGGAAGGTTATGGAGCAGATCATCTTGAGTGATATAACATGGTATGTACAAGACAATCAAACAAGTAAGCCAGCAGCATTGATTTATGAAAGGCAGGTCCCGCTTGACTAACCTGATGTCTTTCTATGACAAGGTGACCTGCTCAGTGGATGGGGGAAAGACTGTGGATGTTGTCCACCTGGACTCCAAGCAGGACTTTTGATGCTGTTTCCCACAGCATTCTCCTGGGGAAACTGGCTGCTCATGCCATGGACAGACCGATGCTTTACTGGGTGAAAAAATGGCTAAATGGCTGGGCCAAAAGAGTGGTGGTGAATGAAGTTAAATTCAGTGGAGGCCAGTCTTGAGTGGTATTGCCCAGTGATATTGGAGCCCATTCTGTTTAATATCTGTATCACTGATCTGTAAGAGAGGATCAAGGGCACCCTCACTAACTTTGCAGACAAAACCAAGATGGTCAGATGTGTTGAGGGTAGGGAAGATCTTCAGAACAATCTGTACAGCTTGGATTGATGGGCCAATGCCAATGGGATGAGGTTCAACAAGGCCAAGTGCCAGGTTCTGCATTTGGGTCACAACAACTCCATGTAGCACTACTGGTTTGGAGAAGAGTGGCTGGAAAAATGCCGGGCTGAAAAGGACCTGGTCAACATCCAGCTGAGTATGAGCCAGCAGTGTTGCCCAGGCAGCATGAAGGCCAACAGCATCCTGGCCTGTATAAGAAATAGCGTAGCCAGCCAGGAGTAGGGAAGTGATTTACCCTCTCTACTCAGCACTGGTGAGGCTGCACCCCAAATACTATGTTCAGTTTGGGGCCACTCACTACAAGAAGGACATTGAGGTCCTGGTGAGAGTCCAAAGCAGGACAATGAAGCTGATGTCTAGAGCACAAGTCTTAGAAGAAGCAGATGAGGGAACTGGAGTTCTTTAGCCTGAAGAAAAAGCAGCTCAGGGGAGACCTTATCACTCTCTGCAGCTACCTGAAAGGAGGTTGCAGTGAGGTAGGGGTCGGTCTGTTCTCCCAACTAACAAGTGACAAGCCAACAGGAAATGGCCTCAGGTTGCACCAGAGGAGGATTAGGTTGGACATTAGGAAAAATTTCTTCAGAGGAAAGATTGTAAACCACTGGAGCAGACTGCTCAGGGAGGTGGTGGAGTCACCATCCCTTGAGGGTGGTGACATGTAGGTGTGGAACTTAGGGACATGGCTTAGTGGTGGACTTGGCAGTGTCAGGTTTATAATTGGACTTGACAATCTTAAGTGTCTTTTCCAATGTAAATAATTCTATGATTCATTATTATTTCCATTATTTCTTCTAATAGTGTAGTCCCATTGCCACTAGTAGCAACAAGAAAATTTCTCAAAGGATAAAGGATAAAATTTACTTATAGTATAATTTCATCCTGGAATTTATTCTGTGTGGAGAGTATATGGTAAATCAGTGACAAGGAGTTACATCCACTGCCCCAAGTCTAAATGGTCCCTGGCATGGTGATGTCTAGGCCAGCAAGAGGACTCCCCAGCCCTTCCTGCACTGGGGTTGGCCAGGGAGGGGTTGACCTCAGTAGGCAACCTGGACCTAACCACCCTCTTTTGGAGGTGAAGACAGTTGAATGGTATGGACATAAACCATTCTGGACACAGGCTACTACTCAGCTGCAGCAATGTCCTCAGCAAATTCACTGAAATAGATGTAGCCACCATGAAACCATTTCACAGTAGCATCATAGTATCATTCAGGTTGAAAAGACACTTGGGATCATCAAATCCAGCCATTAACCCTACTCTACAAAGTTCACCTCTAAACCATGTCCCTCAAAACCATATCTAAACGATCCTTAAACACATCCGGGGGTGATGACCCAACCACCTCCCTGGGCACCCTACTCCAGTGTCTGACTACTCTTGCTGTGAAAGATTTTTCCCTAATGTCCAGTCTAAACCTATGTTGTTGCAGCTTGAAGCCATTCCCTCTTATTCTATTGCTAATTACAGGTGAGAAGAGACCAGCACCAGCCTCTCTCCAATGTCCTTTCAGGCAGTTGTAGAGAGTGATGAGGTCTCCCCTCAGCCTCTTCTTCCTCAAATTAAACAGCCCCATCTCCTTCAATTGCTCTTCATAAAATTTATTCTCCAGTCCCTTGACCAGCTTCATTGCCCTCCTCTGCACCCACTCCAGCACCTCGATGTCTTTCTTGTACTGAGGTGCCCAGAACTGGACACAGTACTCAAGGTGTGGCCTCACCAGTGCCGAGTACAGGGGGACAATCACCTCCCTACTTCTGCTGCTCACACCATTTCTAATACAAGTCAGGATGCCATTGGCTTTCTTGGCCACCTGGGCACACTGCTGGCTCATATTCAGCCACTTGTCAGTTAGAACCCCAAGGTCCTTTTCTACCAGACAGCTCTCCAACCACACCTCCCCAAGCCTGTAGCATTGCATGGGGTTGTTGTGGCCCAAGTGCAGGACCCGGCATTTGGCCTTGTGGAAGCTCATACCATTAATGTTGGCCCATCAATCCATCTATCCAAGTCTCTCTGTAGAGCCTCCCTATCCTCATGCAGATCAACACTCCCTCCTAACATGGTGTCATTTGCGAACATACTGATGATAGACTCTATGTCCTTATGAAGATCATCAATAAAGATGTTAAACAGAAATGGTCCCAACACTGAGCCCTGAGGAACACCATTTGTGACCAGCCACCAGCTGGATTTAACTCCATTGACCACTAGTCTTTGGGCCCGTTCATCCAGCTGGTGATTGATCCAGCAGATTGTATGTTCATCCAGGCAATGCGCAGCCAGTTTTTCAACAAGAATTCTACGGGAAACAGTGTCAAATGCTTTTTGAAAGTCTATAAAAAGTGTTTTTGAATGCCAAATGCTTTTTCAAAATTCTCTGTGGATTTAGGAGCAAAACTGTGCCTAATTTGCATGTGCTGTGGCTATTGCCATCACTAGTGGTCTTAACTCTGTCATTAATGGATAGACACAATAGACATGATGCTTTCAGTTGTCTTGTTTTTATTGAACAATAATAATCATCACATACTTCTTAAAAACAACCAGCTTATTAGATTTACATTCAAGAACTCATAATGTCATTTATGACACTTTCAAAATATTAATGATGTATGCAATTATATACTACATTCCTTAGATTGTTCTTCAGTCTGCTGAAGGACCATAGGTTTGATCCTGCTTTCACTGAAATCAAGAAAATATTACTTTTGATATCAGTATATGAGAACTAATACATTTGCTTGTAAATAGCCCAAGATAATATTGCTCATTCTCAGACCTAAACATTCAATATGGGTTAAAATGTGGTACATGCTAGTTTGAGATTTATGTTTATGCATCTTCAGTTATCATGACAAGAGGGCCTGCACTGCTGTACTGATGTTTGGATGTCCACTCCTGTCATTGTCCTCTTGTTCTAGAGCAGCATGGTTCAGAGCTGCTTTCCCAGGTGAAAGCAGCTTCATTCCATCAACATTGGCTTTGGGTCAGGATTTCGTTTCTTTAAAGGCTTTGTAGTTTCTGTTGTTCATAGTTTTTAAGAGTATGTTTTCAGATCCTCCATGAAACTTTATCGGTATTACTGTGTGCTCCTTTCATTGAAGTCCCTATGTCTCATGTTGATTTCAAAGGAAATACTCAATTCAAACCATATTTCCTGTGAGAGTGTTGTGCGCTAGGAGGCTGTTCCTAAACTCATACAACCCAGATTCACTCTGACACAGCTACATCAATTTTTATTATCTGAGGATCTGGTTGTTTCCAGGCATATTAGCAAACCTGTCTCACTGTAGACTTTTATACTACAAATATATCATTCAGTCTGGACTGAATGAAGGACTACCAGTTCCTACAACACTCTAATGAATCTAAATTATTCTCCTGAAACGGGAGCACTTGCTCATGCAAGTAGGAAGCAAAGGGACAGGCATCTAAGTACTGTAGGCTGTGGCTGCACTACCTCTCTGAGGGTCCAAATCTTCTCTGTGCTGAATGACATGAACTCCCTCTGAGCTGTAGCTGAGCTGCAGCCAGTGATGAAGATAGGAAGTATGAAGGTCTGTTTGCTGGCCTTTGGAACTGCACCCACTCTTCCCCTAAGTAGTCACTTTATAGAAACATATATATTTAAATAGAGTTAAGCAGCTTCTTTCCTTTCAGGTCCCTCTGTACAAGTCTGTATGACTTACCAAGCTGCTGTTCCTCTGTACAGAATTTAACTTTAGGAATCCTCCTCAATGCAATAATGTTTTCAGTGTCTTGGCTAAGTTATTCACAATGTATAAAATGAAATGCTGAATATTTTGTCACTGAAAAAAAGGTGTATTTTATCTCCAATGAATTGTCATCAAACTTAAAAAAAATAGAAAATGACTAATGGCTAACGGTTTATTTAATTCACACTGTTGTGCTCCTTCATTATTATTATTATTGTTTATTATTATTATTATTATTGTGATTCAAAGGTGTTGTTTTCTATCCTGGGATTTGTTGATGTGTGTTTCTTTCAAACTGGCTCCAGACCAATAGTTTCATTTACCCAAACTGCCCACTGAGTCCAGTGATAGCTTTCCTGGAATCAGGGGGCAAAAACCATCCTCGGGCATTATTTAAATGATGACAGTTGAATCATGTTGGTTTTTTTTCAATATTACTATACATTCATAAATCCACAATACATTTCTCTGTTCAAATACTTATCAAAACAAATATCAAAAATCATATACACTGTACAGTCTATTTTTAAGTAAATGTTTTTCTTATGAAAAACAGAATCGCAATTGGCCTTCAAAGGTTACATTTTCATCTGCTATAGACCTATTTTGTTCTTAAAGTGTGTTGTTGCATATTCAGTAATCTGTGAGAAATGCATTCACTTGAAAGTCTTATGAGTGTAAGTAAGTATCAGCGAGGATTTAGCCATTTCATTACTGGAGAGTGAATTGCTTTCTCCTTAACGAATTCCTCTTTTACAGAATTGCCATCCCCTGATGCCATGTCATTCTCTGAAAATACACAAAGGCAAACGTAGATTTCATGAAAATTAAAGAATTAAAATATTGTCATGCAGCAATGTCCCAGGTTTGGGGAACACTTCAGAAAAACCTTAGCTGACAGGTCTTGCAAGAATCTCCCTGAATGACTCCAGTTATCCAGTTGCAAAATTTCTGCCCAGTTATTGCATAAACAAGATATATTTTCTGATAGTTAAAGCTAAGGCAAGTGATTTGAGTTCAGTTTCCAGTTCTCACTGTAACACTCCAATGTGATTTAGGATGAAGCAACACACCCTTGAGCTACAGCAGCAAATTAAACATCCCTGGAGCTATTCTCTGACTGAGACCAGTTGGTGTGGCCTAGCCTTGTGCATGCCGCTGAACTCTCTTAGTCTCCAGAAAAAGGTAAAAGATATCCAGTCTGTCTGCTGGAAACGATCCCTAGCTGACACAGATTCCTGAGCTGTGGCTGAGGTTGTATGGCACAGCTAGCTAGGCGGGGACAAAGCATGCCAGCTGCTGCCGCACCGTTTGACCATGAAGGTGGTCCAACTGGTACAGGAACATGCTCTGGCACTCTTAAATTTACTAGGGTATGTGTAGCCATAATGTCTTTATGAAATATATGAACCAGAAATTGGCCTGTTTAAAATACAGAAGCATTCACAGCTGGTTTAATTTACTGATTGTGTCCTAGATGCTACAGCTATCTCTGAAGACCATTTTTAAATGAAACCTTGTGTGACCATCCCAGGCAGTACTCACAATAGTGTCCCTGGCCTACTTTGCAGTGATGGCCCTCTGAAGACAGAAATCAGTGTGATATCTTTGCACACTGAAAAATTACCATTTCTATGAGGTTGCTGGGATCACACAAGCTGCTAAACATTGAGACAGCAGAAGTTTTGTGACCACCAGCAAGAGAGGGAGAGGAAGGGGGAGGAGGAACTGATGAAAACAGACCACCTGGGAAGATTTGGAATATAGGCTAGATACAGAAAAATGCAAGATGGGAATATTTTTTTATGTTATTTCAGCACCCTTGATAATAAACAAAGCCTGGAAAGGCAAAAGAGCACAATCATGCAGAAAAATACAAAATGATCAGGACTGATCCCTCTCATAAAATGTTTTTCCAATATCATTTTAAATGTGCTATGAGCATAAGCTGAAGAAGTTTTCTTCTATCTAACTTTCTCTAAACAGAGAGTGAAGCAAAGATAAATCATGTATTCAGGCAGCAAACTCTAACTAGTGTCATAAAATAGGATAAAATCAAAATAAAGCACACAAACTTTAGTTTGAGGAGAAATAAAATCCAAAGATTTTTGGATGAAATCCTAGAAAAGCTCCCAGCAGCTCTAAGATCAAATCTCTCAGGTTTAAAAATTTCAGTTATCTCTATGTCCTTCCTGAAAAACACTCCAGTTACTCACACACCTTTATTTTAATTCAGGAAAGATCTGATGAAAGGCTTCAGACCTAATCTTAAAGGTAAGAACTTATTCCAGAGATACTGTGGTAAATTGCTGCAATAAAAGATTTCATAAAACAGTTCACTGTAATCTGATAAACCCTAAAGCTCTACCTTCATGAAAAGAAGAAAAAAAAAATCAAAGAGATTTTTTTTTTAACATATATTAGCTAACAGTAATAAGTAGTGAAATTCTATTCTACACAAAGCAGCTACATGTCTGGCATTTGAACTGACTAATGCAAATCCTAGTATAGCCTCCCATTGAACAGGTGAATTATGCTGCTAGCACATGCAGCAGCTACAAAGTATTTTGCCCATGTTAGGGTTTCAAAATGTTTTTACCATGTATCAGAGCTCACCTAATTCATTGCCTTATGTTAAGGGAGCTGGCAATAAGAAAAATAAATGAACCTTGTGTTGTTAGCCGTTTGCACAGCTCCACCAAAGTACACACCACTCACGCACAGCATACACAGTGGGGTAACAGATCATGTACATGGTGATTTCTGCTAAAATCAGCTGTCCCACAAAGTCTTACCTGTGTGTGAACCTATTTTTCGTCTGTTTGGAGGCTTTGAAGCAGACAGTTGAAAAAACGGGAACTTCAAACACTTCCCAGTTACTCTGTCACAGATGCCTGAGGGACAGTTGCAAGATTTTCTGCATTCCATTCCATAGGTACCATAGGCACACTCTGAAAAAAAGTAATATAGCAAAGCAGGCCTCAATGATTCATGTCAGCTGCCAGTACTCTTAATAGCTGGACTGCTTATAGCCTTTAAAGTGGAAAGCCTTTGAGTGGAGTTCAGCTAAACCTTAACTACAGGATTTCAGCATGTCATCTGCTTGTTGCAAGTATTTTCCAGTTCATATATATATAATTTCTTTTTCTATAACTTACTTACAATGTGCTATTGGTAATCCTTCTTGGAAAGACTGATACTAATAAAATGCAAATTAAAGGCAATGTGACTATGTAAATATGTGACCATAGAGCATGTAGTTAAAGGATTAGAATTGTATTTAGAAAAAAAAAATATTCAGAAAGTTCCTCAATTCACTGTTTGGGCTTGATATTATCTGACTTACATGACTGTCGTGATTTAGAGTTGCAGTTTATTGCTGGCACTGGGGTGCTTGTGGCCAGGGTTACTGCACGTAGACTGGGTAAAGTCTGCTGCCCTGATGCTGAGAAGCTACCCAGCAAAGGCACCATCCACCTGGAGACACTCCTGGCTCTTGGGGAAGAGCCTTCCCTTCCCCTGTGCAACATCTTCTCAGACAGCAAAGGCCTCAGACAGCAAAGAGCTCACCTACATCTCCAGACTAAACAGTGAGTATGTTCTGAAGGATCACTGGCACTAAGTCAGCTGCCTAGTTATACTGCATCTGGTCACATAGTGCCCTGATTCAAATCTTTTACCCTTGAGCAAGCTCATAGAAGAACACCAAAGAGCAGCTGCCAGGATGGGACCAAACCTTTTCTTAAAAAAAAAATTAAGTCAGGTGGAGAGGATGTGCCCCATTCCATAGTTAGCATGTACCACATGCTGGACTGCAGAACTTCCCAGATGGTTTGAACCTGGGGTCACAGCCCTTATTTTCTTCTGCCTTGTTGTTGAACAGGGTACCTTCCCAGGACCATAGCTGAAAAGCTGGAGACAAGGAAATCCAGCTCCAACATCCTCTTTCAAAACCCTCAAACAAGAGATCATCCCAAGAGAAGTTTGGGATGTCCCAGGGGAAGGTCTCTGTGCTCAGGCTGTCCTTGCCAGCCCAGGATTCATGGTCACCTTAAATGACAAGTGCTGCAGAGTTTTCAATTCAACCCCTAAGGGCAGATGAATGACCATTCAGGGCTGGACCAAGGATCGATCCAAAACACTTAAAAAGGAAGATGACCATGGTAAGCACAAATTATACCTCCCTCCTCATATTTTGCCCCATTTTCCTCTCTGGGACCTCCTGAGTCAGACATAGTTTCTGTGCATATAACGCCTTACAACAGGGTTATCCTTCTCTGTTTGTCCAGTCTTCCATTGATCAGTGCAAATATTTAGTTTCTCCATACAACCTAAGCTATCTGAAAATCAGGGTAATTCCTGAAATAAAACCAACATTTTACAGTTTTCTGCATGTCCAATGGGCATGCTTTTTATAGGTGAAAAGCATTGGAAAACCGACCAATTCCCTACCAGGGACTGCACAGTGAATCCCTCCAACCTGGAGGACCTCACTGAGCTTCACCACACTCCCCTTCCCAAGCAAGGACACCGTCTGATCTGCTGTTTGTCCACCTAAAACCAAATTCCTGACAAAGCAAATCAAGCATTGTATGCACAATCCTCCCTGAGCTGAGAGCATACACCACATGGAGCATCAATCTGCCCACTGCAGGTGTTCAGCTGCTCAGCCCAGAGAGATGGATGGAGAGCTGTGCACAGCAGCATGGCAACAAGTTTGAACCCAAAGCACCTGGCTCCATGTGGAATAATCCTGGCATTGATGCTGCTCTTCATATTTGATGAAAGTAAGATCATTAAGTTAATTCTGCTGTTAGAAGGTTTTGTTCATCAGGAGCTTGCTCCTAAATAAACTACAAGTAGCAACCTGTGATCTAAGGGAAGCAAGAGCAGATTCTTTACTGTGACAGTTGTATCTCAGGTTTAGAAGGTATTTACTATTAAAAGTGCAGAGCACCAGTATTCCTTAGTCTGTTTCGGACAACAGTGACATTGCTATTGAAAATAATGTTGCACTTTTATAATTTTAAAAGTAATCAAAAAAGTTGCTCTGAAACTCACACTGTCTACATTTTATCCATTTTAGAAATAAGAAATGGAAAAACAGAGTTCAGGTCATTTTTCCACAACTTCAAAGTATGTCAGTCACAGGGAACCACAGAGAATTTAGCCCTGACTCCATGAATTATTACAAACATGGAAGTTATTAAAATGAGAGAGCGATCTACTATCATAGCTGTAAGTGGATATATAAAATAACAGTACTTGGCCCCATACTTTGCCTAATAGAATTCATATATGGTCAGAGAGAGATAGTTCTATGTCAGATCTGAGATGAAAAAAGCAAAAAGAATTAGAAATGATAACTATAATATATAAAGCAAATAAATATATGGGGAATATAAACCTTAAGTACCAATTTACAACTCTAAGTCAAGATATAACTTTACTGAAATTAGTGTTTTTCCACTGAATCACTGGGGAAAAAAATAATTACACTTTCTACAGACATTCCAAGATAGAGGTACAAGGATTCAGATGTCATGTCCCTCAGTGTTTCTTTTTTCCCATTTGAAGTGTGCTATTGTAAAGAAATTCCTTCTAGGACAGTGAAAAGTATATAATTCAAAAGAATTGTTAAATGAATTATAGGTGGTATCTTGCACTGCAGTGATTTTTCATGAGCTGAAGATCAAATATCTCATTAAAACACTTCTCTTGTGTATGCACCAAAGCTATGATCTTTATGTGTAAACTCTAGTCTTTAGAAATAAAAATAGTATTTTGGGTTTCACCCACAAATGTGCACATATATTTGTTTTTAAATACCAATGTAAATAAGCGTGTATTGTATGTGAGTCAGCCTGAATGATTTTTGCAGCATCTGGTCCTAAGTCATTACTTTAACTGAGGCTCCTTATATTTAACTGCCAACACATCTCTACTTTTAAGGAAGTTATTCAAAGGCATATCTGTATCTACTTACTGAAGTGAAACATGAACACAGGAAAACTCACAGTATTCATGCTTTGCAAAGCCTTTTTATAAAAATATTTATTTTTAAAATTTCCATCCTACTTTTTAGTATTTTAATACCTCCTCTCCTTTTAAAGATTCTCCTTTTTGCATGGAGCAAGGATAGCTCTTTAGTTATAGTCTATGACTAAAAAAAATCAGCATGCAGCATACCTGGAATAAGCTGAGAAGAGTGGCTGGCTGCTTATCTCACAGCCAGTTTCTGCTCTATTATTCCCATCTTTGAGGCAGGAGTGTCTCTGTTTGCCCCCCCACCCCGACTATATCCCTAGGGTAGCTGAGCATCTCAAAGGCAGGACTGAATTAAACATAACGGCCACAGGCACTCAAGCAGTGATGTTATCTCCATATCCTAGACCCCAGAGAGAGCACCTGGTCCCTGGGCAGGCAGCTGGCAGTGCCTGAGGGAACCTCACCCCAGAGGGAGCACAACAGAGGCAATGATGCTGTGTCAAAGTTAGATTTGCAATTAAAGTCTGAAAATTACAGAAAGCCACTCACCAAATCAGCAAAAGAATCAGGGCTAGTGCCTGTGTCTCCCAAGTCCCAATCAAAAATCTCATTTCTGAGCACACCCCATCTGTATTTCCTCAAACATGTCCCCAGGTCTAAACAATATTCTCACATTAATAATCCTGCCCCGCCTACATGTAACACCTTTTAATACCAGCAGGTATTTTTCACTTTCTTCTTGGCTAATGACTGATCTGGAAAAATCCCATTTTAGACTTTTCAAGCAGGAGGCAAGCTCTCCATGTAGGTTGCTGCCAAATTGCCATAGTGGGTGCATGCAAAGTGAATACTGTTACCTTTGCAGATACCAAATTCATCACCAAAGTCATCCTCCTCAGTGTAAAACTGGCACTTCAGCCCAGGACCACACTTGACACCATCCATACCCGAGACCGTACGATAGCAAGTCTCCCCCAGAGCAGCTGCACACACTCTGCAACAGCCACAGTCATCCAGCACCGTTCGCTTACAGCGTAAGGTACTTTTGCATGCATTACTGTCACAGGGCTCTGGACAATCTACTGCGTATTTCGCACTCCAAGCAGCTCCAATGTGCACAGGCATCAGGAGGAGTGTAAGAAGAAGGAAGCCCTTCATGTCTTGCAGGGGTAAATGCTCCGTCTCAAAGAGCAGGCTTTTATGAAAAGCCTGCTGGTGCCTTGTGCCGAGGGAAGCAGCAGTACAGAATCCAAAGTGGTAGCTGCACACATCAGCCTACAAGTTTATGAGCTTTATACAGTGTGTTGCCCACATGCTGCACCGTCGTCAGCTTCCTCAATCCGGCAGCACTGCTCTTGCCAGCCTCCCTTGTTTCAGTTTATGAAATCCAGGATGAAGGTTGGATTAGCACTCTGCTGCCATCCAGGAATTGAAAAGCCTGAGCTGATGTAATCTGTTATGTTTAGTTAGTTGTTTTGCCTGAGGACTAAAAACTCTCTCACATCCGTCTCAAATGCTCAAGGACG
>JANHFX010028275.1:30168-52633 GCA_027560015.1 Chloroceryle amazona
TTTTTGGACCGCGCGGCTATTGGGCGGCAGCCGTGCGCTTTCGGTGCCAGATTGCTACGCCCGAATTGCAACACTTATTCAGCTGAAAAGGGTGAAAGTCAGTCACTTAAAAAGAAGGAGCTGTGCCTTCCATTTCAGACTAACTGATGAAAGAAGGCTTGCCAAGCTGCCCACACTGTATTTGCGGAGGTCAGGTTTGCACAGATTTATTGTCATCAGTTTGCTTTTAGTTACTTAAAATACAGGGGTGGGGAAAGGAGAACTAAAATATTATTTAGAGAACATTTTAGCAAAGCTAGGGCATTTAACTTCTTAACATGAACAGCAGATGTCCTCCTTACACTGAGCCAGCTGTTCAATAGCTGTGCCAGCCTTGGAGTATCCCAGCTGGGGACAGGGTGCTGGTACTCACATTTGACTTGTTGAAAGTACAAGGCTCCTTGTCATAGTAATGACTGACATTCAGTTTTTGTGAGCCCAGGTCACTTAAAATGGAAGGAATATTGTTTCCATCTAAATCAGTTTCATCTCTCAGGGTGTTTTGAGGCTTAGTCCCAGGCGCACAGGTAAGATTTGTTTAAAGCACATCAGAATACATCCCCTTCTCTAAGCTGCTGTTGTTTCAGATGCATAAATAATGAACTGGGTCTTTTATCTTGTAACATTGACAGGATCTGACTAACAAAGCTAACTGTACACAACGCAGATCAGTTTACAACACAAAACAGCATGAGAAGTTCTTGGATCAGTTTAGTGAGAGAACCACAGCTTTTAACAACTCTAAAAATCCAATATCCACCTTTGGATGGCTTACACACCATGCCTACCTCTGTGAAGAGTTAAAATTGCTCCAGTATAAGATACTCACAATGGGCTGCTGGCAAAACCCATTGCTTTTCCACAAGAGCTCCTTCACACTCTGTTAAATTATTTCTCTGGATAGAAGCCATATAAAGCCAGGAATGAGGATGCACAACACATCCTTTGATAATGTCCATGCAGCCATCTGAAATGCAACAGAAATACAGTTATATGTTATCCATAGGAACTGGGAATTTGGATATTTTTATCCTTAAATGAGTACTTACATCTCAGTGGTAGGATAACAGCAATTAGAGCAGGAGAGCTAAGAGGTGGGTTGTCATAGCTGCTATTTGCTGACAAGAGCATGGTACATTGTGATACAGATGTTTCTATTTAAATGTCCCCTATAGGGAATGGTGGTTGAAAGGTTTAAGGAATAGCTCTGTCCCTTGAAGTTTCCATTTATATCATTAATATTGTATTATTTAACTGCAGCTTGGTTTCTTTAGGTTCTTTCTTCAGGTTTCTTTAAAACCTACCTGTTTCTTGAGCCACTAACATATGTCAGTATTAATTGTTCCAAGTCTTACAGGAACTTCAGCATCCCTGCACCACAGGTATTATATTAGAAAAAAAGCACATAAGAAAATTCCTGAGCATTAGATGGAGTGAACACATAAGAAAATCTAAGTGACAGAGAATTCAATGCTCTTTTGACTTTAAAGGAAAAAAAAAAAAAAAAGGAAGTATGTGAGAAGAATGAAACTGGCCAACTCCAACCTGGTGAACAAATGGGAGAATGAATACAAGGGCACTGAAAAATCTTCACAGAACACTAGAAGGACAGAAAACACAGGGCATGTAGAGTACAAAAGTCATTCACAAATTATGGACCAAGATATATCAGCATCAAATCCTCTGCAAAATTCTACTGCTCAGGTCACATTTTCACTTGAAAGACTGAAAAAGATTCATACACTAATTTTATGAAAACAACTGAGAATTGGCAGACATCTCTTGTCTGATGAGCTTAGGAATGCCTGACACAAAAGACAAGATACACATAAGGAGAGCAGAGCAATTTGTGTTTTCTTAGCAATAATTTTTGAGGGTGCAGGATTCAGATGCAGAAAACCCTTGAGCATGCAAGTGTCAAATTCAAACAAAATACCTAGATAGTGGTCACAAGAAAAACATAAAAAGACACAGTGGTGGGAGAGACATTTCTTTATTGCAAACCTTTGCGTCTGCACCTGTGTTTTGCATGCCTTGCTGGTAAACCACTACAAAAAAAAGCTTGCCTTTGTGTGTAAAACTTAACCCCCCCCGCTAACATCTTAAGTACCCTTAGAAAGAACCAGAAAACTATAACTTGCCCAACATACCTAAATCTCACTTTTATTCAAGAGAGAATGACAGCTCTCCAGATTGTTGAATTAGATTATAGTATTGAAATGGTTATTTCTATGGCACAGAATCTTACTAGTTATAACCCAGTTTGAAAACATGTATATGATGCAACATGATGTAACACACTGCGTATTTCAGAGGACTCTTCCAAAGCTCTTCTAAAAGAAAACACATGACTTGGAGAATCATCAGCTCACAAAAGAGACAGCTCTAGTTACCCTGAAATCACTCTCCAACCTCCAGCTAATCCTCGTATTACTCACCTACTAGAAGTCACCTCTGCAAAGAGGGTCCTAAAGGCATAATGATGTTCTAATTCTTTATAGCTTTGGCCTTCCACTAAGTGTCTAGCTTAGAAAGCAGCAAAAGAGACAAAATGCGAAATGGATTCATGTTCTGACCAGACAGGAGGAGGCTTGTGTTACCAGAGCATAACATCTAATGCAGGAATAACATCTAAAGCGGGATTCTTTCTGCCAAGTACATTCAGCTTCACAGAAGTAACACTGATTAGCTACAAGGCTTTGTGGACTCTGAGTAAACTACATCTACTTGAATTTCTGTGCTACTGCATTTTTTCTGTGATATCACACAGCATGATGAAAATAGGGAAACAGAGCAAATAGCTGAGGCACACAAGACAACAGGTAAGTATTAAGAGACACTGGTACCAGAGAAGGAAGTATAACTGGTATCACCAGCGTATGTGCTGTCCCTTCCTAAGGAAGTCCCTAGGAGTGTGTTTCCCAACCATTGAAGGATGTCTGCAGACCAAACACACTGGTGTGGAGTTGGGGGTGGGGCAGCCCAGGAGGGAGACAGAGAACAGACGCCAGTTCTGCCTTGCTGTTCTCCTAGCAGCTGCCTGCTGTACATGACTCTCCTGCCCTCTCTTCCCCAGTCCCACGTGCCAGCCCTGAGGCTGAGCTAAGATGGTGCCTGAACATGGGCATCCAAGGGCTCTGGAAAGTTTAGAGCTGCAGTTTGAATTGGTCTCCTAAAGTCACACCTGGAGCATGGTCACTGGGGAAACAAAATGACCATGAGATAAGGTACAGAAGTGCTCACCACATTACTGAACAGAGCTGAAAGTGATCCACTGACCAAAGGGCTTAATGCCATGATGGTATTTCATCAAAGGCTAGAAAGAGAAGCTGTGTAGACTTGTTCTTTTCCTCAGGCAGAGGTTTCTGCTGAGAGAGTGACTACACCTCGTGGGAACTGTGTGGAGAAAGGATGGAACATTTTGCTTATGTATGTCAGTCCTCTTGAACACCAACTGCTCATACAGCAAAGGAGCTAATAAAAAAAATCAACAATGCACTCAAATAGAGAAAGAAGTTTGACTTGGTTTCCTATTACATGCAAAAGGCCAATAAAATCTAAACTTGACCACAAATTAACTTACTGCCATAACCAAAGGAGCTCAGCCAACTTGTTGCGCACCCTAAAATACGATGGCAAATTTTCAGCCTGATTTACCTAAGTTATAAACTGAAGAGGACACTGACACAAGCAATCAGGTACAAAACCAGAGGTTGATTATGTGTCTATCAATCTGATCTTTAATACCTGTGCAATCAATCTTAGGACTATGTGACAGGTAGAGCTGTTGCTCAGAAGAAGCTTGCACAGGAAGTGATCACTTGGTATCAAACAGTAGATTAGACTGCATATTCATAATTCTAATTATCAGTGTAAATGGGATCTCTCAGGATTAAAGGGGATTTTTTTTAAAGGCATGGGTATGCTAATACCTATGGAGTTACAGAAAAATACCTTTAGAAGTAAATAGAAGTGCATTTAAATATTAAAAAACTGTATATATATATATAAACAGGCTATAGATTTTTTTTTTCAGATGGTAGGCATAGATTTATCTTGGTTGCCTGGAAAACACCTAGGAACATTGGCCAATGCTTTATTCTTTGTCTCCCAAGTAGGTTCTTGAAAATAAATCAGGTAAACACAGGATGATACACACCAGGCCTTTTTAAACCTCATGTAGGAATATCCAAGGACAAATCACTGTAGTACTATGAGTTTATGTAGGTTTTAGTGTACAGGATTTTTGCTCAGAAGTGCTAATTCTGATTAAGTCTGTGCATAGTCCATAGAGAAAACAGTTTCATTATGGTATGACTGCTTAGAAAAATGTTTTTAAATTCAGATTTTTGTAACTATTTATAAATTATAAAAGAAAGGACAGTACTTAAAATACTGGGTGATACTGTGTTGAGGAGATCATTGGAAAAAAAAATAACACCAGTGCTACAAATTGATGATAGTTACAGGGGATGTGCAGATAGTGAGGAGAAAAATGAAAGAAAATTAAAAGCTTGGTGTAGTTTTGCAGTGTATTGAGCTGTCACCACGTCACATAGGTGACAGTGTCTCTGATGAGCCACATCATGCTGGAGTGGGTCCAGAGAAGAGCAGCTAAGCTGGTGAAGGGTCTGGAGAACAAGTCTTATGAGAGGCGGCTGAGGGAACTGGGGCTACTTAGTCTGAAGAAAAGGAGGCTGAGGGGAGACCTTATCACTCTCTACAGGTACCTGAAAGGACACTGCAGAGAAGTAGGCACTGGTCTCTTCTCACAAGTAACTAATGATAGAACAAGACAAAATGGTTTCAGGCTGCACCAGAGGAGATTTAAACTGGACATTAGGAAAAAATTTTTTCACTGGAAGGGTTGTTGGGGATTGGAATAGGCTACCCAGGGAGGTGGTGGAGTCACCATCCCTGGATGTGTTTAAAACGCATATAGATGTGGTGCTTGGGGATGTGGCTTAGAGGTGGACTTGGTAGAGTAGGGTTAATGGTTGGACATCTTAAATGTCTTTTCCAACCTTGATGATTCTACGATTCTATGATCATTAGCAAAGAGCTTTGCAGTGTCTAAAAATAGCTCCACATCTGCCTTCTTCAGAGAAATCACCAACAATTGCCCTCTGTCACAGGGTACAGGAACAATGGAAGGGAAGAGCAACAACAAATTTGAGCCAGCTGACTGTGTAAGGTTCTCTACAGGTAAAACTCACATCAGGATGGGCCAACAGAGCTCAAAAATGTGACACAGCCAGAATGCAAATGCTTTCTGCAGGCTGAATGTACGGGGGCTCAAGTCTTCAATAAGTCTTTCAGGCTGTGTGGTAGCGACACTTCACTGAATGTATCTAATTAGTTAATAGAATATTTGATATTAAAAATATTTAATACTGTTGGAAGCTGATTTCTATTAGGTGGGCATATATTTGGAAGTGAGGGACTGTGCCTTTACAAGGCTCTAATAAGATTTATTCTGTTTTCAGGACTCAGTTTGAGTTGCCTAAAGCTCAGCATTTAATGACATTTGATATACACTCTGTGTTTCCCAGACACAGGCGCAGGACTGGCAAATCTGACATTGCATCTACAACACACACAGTCTTCTGCATCCAGAAGGCAGACCTAAGACACCTTAAGACTGTAAATGGCATTATACTGTTATCTCTAGGTCACTAAACCACACTCAGTGCTGTATGGATGCTCCTCCAGTGCAGAGCTAATGAGTTAGGATCAGATGCTGAAAGTAGCAAACATCAGATTGCTGAGCCCTGAGTGGCTCCTGAACAGCACAGCTAACTCTTTAATGGGGAATGGGCTGGGATTCATATCTGACCTGGAGACCACTTGTGATGCCTAGAATGGAACTATATGTCTTCATGTGGGCAACTGAATAAAGCTAAATTTATGTGAGCTGAGTCACTCTGTAACTCATCCCAGTACTCATACATTAGCTCTCTGCAAATGGTACAGAGAGAATATGAAGGGGCTCAGATCCTGTCTTCACACCACAACAGATGATGCAATTTCTCACTAACACCTCTGCTGTAAGATACATTGTTGGGAGGTTTGTCACCTTTATCACAGTTACAAATGTCAAATACCCTTAAAGAGAAAAACCCAAAACCCACATCCTCCTTCTTGAGATATATATTAAAGAGTGGATAAGAAAGAACACCAGACAGAAATCATGGGAGCTTTCCTCATTTTGTCTACTTCTGCTGCTGTCATTCTCCTGGTAATTCATGGAGGTAAGTGCCCAATTCTTTTGAAGGTAAATGCTGATTTTCAGAGTTCTGCTTAAGTCAACACATATTAGTGTAAAGGAAGTAGTCAGAAACTACTTGAATTGTTATTGTTAGCCCTTTTCCACTGTCTGCATCTGTTTGATCTTTCATACAAACAAAATTTCTGAATGGTTAGTATTAATTAAAACTGAACAAAGGATGGACTATTTGGAGGAGTTGTAAGGGGTTAAAATAATGGTTATCTGACCTTTCTCTCCAGAGGCATATACATATATTAATCTCTTGATTTTCTGTTTTTATGAATAACAGGTTCATTAATGTGACTTACACTATATAGCCCAGTTCCCATGTGTCAGTGTAAGTTACATATGGTACAACATTTACCACGTGGCAGATCTGAGGTTGTTACTCACAATGAAAGTTAAGAAATTAACCATAGCAGTGAACGTCTAGAAAAGAAATCTGTGCAGGAGCAATAATACTTCAGTGCATTGGTATTTCTTTTTACCAAAGTTCACCCCACTGATCACATTTTGGTCCCACTGAAACATACAGAAGTAGTACTGATGAGCAATTTAAAGTCTACCCTGAAGACTAGCATTGTGACATATGTACATACTTGTGTCTCCATATACTTTGTAATTACATTAACTGCTTTTTCTAAGAGATTCTGTCCTACAGCACTTGTTAGTCCAGCTGTATATATTGTGGCTTATTTTAATTTCTAGGTTTGTGTGTGGATATCATTGGAGGAGCTGAAGTAGCACCACACTCGAGACCATTTATGGCCCTAATCAGTGGAAAAACTATTTGTGGAGGAGCTTTGATTAAGGACAACTGGGTGTTAACAGCTGCCCACTGTAATGTGTAAGTTCTTACTATGATTGTCTTTAATGAGTATCTGAGTGTCCTTACTGAGACTGTCATTAGTATCTCGTGTCTCTATTCAAGAAGGAATGTTAATAACCCTAGTAGTTTTGTACATTTAGCATGACCACAGTCATGTTCTGATTACTGTATTTTATAACTAAGATTCACAAATGTTCTTCAGTCAGTACCAAATAATATAACAAGATATACTGATCTTTACTGTTTCAGAAGATATATTTTACAAGCTTCTAGATGCATGCAAGCACAGAATAGCAACACCAGAATAGTGATTTGGGGGAGATTATCCCTGGTTTCTCATTCAGCCAGTGCATTAGGCCAGAGGACTGGCCAGTCTAAAAAGTTGCTCAGCAAACAGAAATAAATCCATCATTTTTCTTTTCTTGTAAAAGATAGGCAGTTCAACACAGAAAGAGAGGCATGTAGTTATACAAGAGAAAAAATCCACCAACCAGATAACAGGATACCTGCTTGTGAGACAACCTTTCTTCTTCCTGTCTTACTCAAGATGTAAATGGCTATTTGGCCCCAGAATCCTCTAGTGAGGCAAGATGTGAGGTTTAAATGACACATCCCACACCTTGCCTTTGTGGGGAGGGCTGGAGCTGCTGAGACAGACTTCACACAAACTCTGTCAACAGCCTGCTGAGGACCAGAGAATCACTGGACTCTGCAAACATCAGAGAAATGTATCCATCTCTTCTGTCACCACCCAAACAAGGAGATATATGGGAACTACTACATAAAGTGAACACAGGCCCTAAAAGTTATTTTATTAACCTCAGGTAAAAGAGTTTCCAAATGAGATTGAATTTAAGAGAAAATAAATAATTAATCTAATGATGCTCAGTCAACAGTCAGACAGCTCTTAATAGCTGAAAGGAGAAACCACCTTCTCACAGCTGTGTTTGCCACAGTAAGATGCAAATGGGGGCCAACCTACACTTCTTCTCGAAGAATATTCTCCCATTTAGCTGTAACATACATTCTTCCCCCACAGACAGCTATACCCGTGGACTGTTTGACCAAGGAATGCTAGACTCCTGCTTGCTTTACCAGAGCGCCTCAGCAGGCACTGCTCTGTCACCCCTTCAGTATCTATTAAGTATATGAAGTTACAAAAAAGGAAGGAGCTATGTCTCACATGGACTCAGAAAATGGTGTCAAAATGGTGTTAGAGCAAAGCAATGGTTAATTATTAGTCAAAACAGGGTAATTTTTTAATTTCTTCTGAATTACTGTTCCTTTTCAGGCATGAGAAAAGAGATTATAGCAGATGGACATTACAGCACCACATTTAACAGCAGTGCATTATGGAGTTCCAGCAAGTGAATCCCACTAACCATGTTGTTTCTCTTTTCAGGAAGAAAAGCAAAATTATTCTTGGAGCTCATTCACAGAAAGCAAAAGAAAAAGAAAAACAGGAATTTAAGATTGCAAAAAAAATTAGCTACCCATGCTACCATCCCAATTGTAAAGAAAATGACATTATGCTGCTGCAGGTATAGACTTACACATCACTTATGGAATATGCATCTTCTAAATATACCAGTTTCTTCCTTCTTGAGAGGGAGATGAGCCCATGGAGTTTCTGGTGACTTTTTTTCCAGTTTGATGTAGTCTGGTCTGCTAATCCAGCAAACTGGGGAATTGGGGATACACTGGGAATTAAGGCAATCAACAATTCCTGTAACGCATACCAATGCTAGAAGTAGAAAAATTCTGGAGCTCAACCAAGAGATTTCAATTTCTGTCTTTTCAGCGAAAGAATAAAAATTGTGCACAGAAAGAAGCGTATTTCACAGGTAGAAATAATTTTGTTTAAAACCTTAATGTTCTCTCTGAAAAACAGTTGTAATTAAAATGTCTGAAGTCTCTGATTCTCAATTTTGCTAATTTCAGTGATTGCTATTATTTTGTTTTACCAATAGTCTGAGAGACAGAGAAGTAAAAAGGGTATTTTTTGGAGCTAATGTTTCAACAGATGCTAAATGGGTTTTCGGGTTTTCATGAGACAAAGAAGACTCATCTTCCTCATTCTTACATTGATTACATAAATCCTGTCACAAAAAAATGAGGATATCAAACAGGGGTTGAAGTAATCTCACATCACCATAATGGAAAAGATCCGCTGGTTAACATACAGAGGCCTCTGTTAGACTCTGCACTAGAATAATTATTTTCTCTATCTCCTACAGCTAAAAAAAAGAGCCAAACTTAATAAAGCTGTGCAACCCATTCCCCTGCCTACCACAGATGATGATCCCAAACCAGGAACAACTTGTGCGGTAGCAGGATGGGGACAAACTCACAATTATCGGAGAAACCTTTCTGATACCTTGATGGAAGTCAATGTCACTATCATCAGTAGGAAAATCTGCAATGACAAAAATCATTATAATGAGAATCCACTTATAACAGACAACATGATTTGTGCAGGGAGTAAGAAGGGAGGAAAGGATTCATGTTTTGTAAGTATACTTCCTGTCTATATCAACATAGATTATATCAGAAATAAAATACAAAGTACTAGCTGTTACACATTTATAATTTCTGCCTCTCTTCAGTTCAGTGAAGAATTTAATTAAAAATGAGTGAATTTACCAAGGTTTGTTCTTCTAAGCCTTAAAATCAAAACTTTTGGTTGACAAATTCACCTTCAAAGACTTTGGATGTTATGGTTTTATCAAGGCATGGCATATAACTATTCTCTTCTAAAATAAATTAATTTTAGTAGAAAAATCTCCACAAAGTAACTTATGAGCCCATTCTTAAGCAGCTAAACTCAGTGGAACATCTTTTCTGATGTCAGAGGGCTTTGAAACAAGTTTGGATGACAAAAAGCACTTTGAGTGGTCCCCAAATCAAATGTGTAAGAACTCTGACACTTTAAAAGATTTAAATATTGAATTAACAATGTTACAAGAAAGGTACCAATTTCTAGAGACTTTCTGCTTTTCAAGAGGAAAGTTTTCAGCTTTTTTTTTTCATATTCAAAAATACTAACTATTCCTTAGCATTGATCTATATCCATTCCTCATTACTCACACCTGAAAGATCAGATTAAAATATTTTTCTTTTTTTGCTAATGAAAATATTAACTTCCAAGTAGAAAAAAAAATAAAATTCACTGTCTACATGTTTATTTTCTCTACACAACCAGTGCACATTTTATTTAAAAGTACTTTTTAGCTTTTGTAAATTTGAATAAAGTTTTTTTTTCACTTTTTGCAGGGGGATTCTGGCGGACCTTTAAGATGCAATAATGAGATAAGAGGCATAACTGCTTTTGGGAAGGCACGGAAGTGTGGTACTGTCGATGGCCCTGGTGTCTATACTCGCCTCACAAAGCAGTATCTTCAGTGGATAAGGAAAACCATAGGGGGAGCATAACAGATTGGGTGTTTTGACCAAGTGATTTCCTACTTTGTACTTGTGTAACAATACTTAAGTTTGAAATATATTTTTAAAACCAGCTTCATTATATTGAATTTTAGCAGCTTGATTTTCTTACAGATGAAAATACGTACATTTGCTTTAAGGACAGATGTGATCTTAATATGGCCAGAACAAGTGCTCTGCTACAACAGCATTTGTAGCTTATACTGTCAGCCATGGAGTCATTCAACAGGTATTTGTGACTCAAGCTTCCAACTTTCTTGCACTGCACATTCGGACTGAGCTCTACATGGATGAGTATTTCTGACCAGGAATATAATCCAGCTGGTTTCTGTCCTCACTGCATGCTGAGTACATACTGGACTCTTCTGTAGCTCAACTTCTGCAAATAACCCTGGAAGTTAGTGAGATGCTAGATACAGCTCCAGGCACTTGAAAAACTTAGTTGTTTCTCCACAGCAGAGCTCCTGATTTACAGGTGTAGGGGACTGCTAAATTTCAGAAAATAAAGTTACAGCAACTGCATTTGATTGCGGGACATAATAAGCATGCATTTCCTGTCTTGTACTTGGAACCTCTAGATTTCATCTCTTTATGTACTTTTCATTTAATAAAGAAATGGCAATAAAAAACAAGTGCTTGCAGTTGTCATTTTATGTGGAAAGTTCTGTCTGATGCAGCACAGATAGTCTATTTACATAATGGTTTGGATGTGCAGTATGTTTGCAGAATCCACTAAGATCAGCAACATTACATTAAAAAAGCATATGAAAACGCATCCTCCAGAGAAATGACAATGTGTCACAGCTGGAGTATCACTATGACAAGGCACTGTTCATAACAAAATGATCATAATTTTGTGATGACAATACTGCCATTTCAGATGCGCAGTGAAATTTTTAAATGCTTCAACAACCACTTGTCAAACAGCAAACAGACCTATTGTGGAAAATGCTTCTGCCCACCTCTGTATTAACAGTTTTGTGTATTTTCAATGCCATGAACACCTCAAAAGGGGCTTGGGTTTATTTTGTTTTGCTTTGGGCATTTTCAGCTTGGAAGTAGGCATTAGCTAAGAGAATGCACAGGACATTCAATGGATGGAGAAATTTTGTATTTTTATTAAAAAAATGATTGCTTGGTTCATCAAATGCCACCTATAAACACAACTTGATAAAATACAGACTTTTTTACACAACTGCCTTCACCTGATCTTTAAAAGAAACAGTAGTTTTGTCATAGAGGAATAATGAAGGGTGAGAAGGGAGAGGGCTCATACTACAGGGATCTTTACTGCAAGTTTTGATGCTGAACATCTTCTATGTTTTCTATTATAAACATTACACTGTCAAAACTTTTCACATTTCTTATTCCTAAAATGTTTGCCCTGACTCTTGAGCTGAACACACAGACAAGCACACAAACACAGAGGCAGAGGCACACACAAACATAGAAGCAAAGCAGGAGGAGATAGGATTCCCAGCCAACTAAGACTGCAACAGTGAAAACGAGAATTTGCCCCACTGTGATGACTTTGATTCTGTTTCTATACACAGAGGAAATAAGTAAGACAAGTCCAGATGTCTCCAATTCTTCCAAACTTGCAAAGCTTGCTTGGGAGAGGATTTATTTTAAAAACCTTCAGAAAACAACCTTATCAACCTAATGAAAAATCTGTAGCTATCTTCAACACAACTGTTCACTGAGGGCTATTCCACTCTTCCCATACATTATTCTTACTTAATTTCTTCCCTCTGATAATTTTTTTCACTGTCTTTCTTTCATTTTGCTCTAGCATTTTTTTCTTCTTACTGCTTCCTTTTTGGTCTGCTTCTTCCTCTTCCCTGGAAGTCACAGGCAGCACCCTTTTCAGTGGAAAATCCCATTGAAGTCTATCATTCAGTATTTTTCCATTTTTCAGGCAGCAATTCTGATGGAAGTGTTTAAGAACCTTAGAGACCAAGCAGAAAAGGTACTGATCAAGTTTACAATGCATGAAGAAATGTGCAAGGAAAAATGTGCAGCCTTCTTCCTCTAGCTTGAAATTGGGATCTACTCCAAAAATACTCAAAAGACCTATTGTTTTTCATGAGTATTATTTGGCGAATCATGCAAAATGAGCCAGTGGAACTGACCTACACGGCAAACAAAATATTCAAGCCTCTGTCACTGCTGCCAGTAGTGGAAACCTGTGGAAAAAAGCAGAAGCAGGAGCAAGAAGGCAACTGTTTTCATCTCAGCAGACTTCTCCTGATCAAGTAGCATGAACCCATTCCCAATACAGTGCCACTACTATGTATGGGTTCCACCCCTTGCATGGGATGCAACCCTTATAAGTTTATGTGATAGCTAAGAAAAATGTGGTAATTCAATGCCATTGTGACATCTTGAATAAAACAATTTCATCTCACTGTGGCTATATGAGATAACTGGGGGAAATGAACAGGTATAAACTGAATTACACAAACTAATGCAACACTTTTTGTAGGTAGCATCAAGTCATACCATATAGTGGCTGACGAACAGGGGACTGAATGCTAGAGAATAGGGCATTTGTTTGTGGAAACAAAAGCATTCTCCTGTCTGAGTTTCTTTAATGCATTTCATTGTGTCATAGATAATCACTTTGTCATAATGGTATACATATGCCCTGTATGTCAACAAAAAACTTTTGTCACGAAGTTTTGGATTCCATATGTTGTACAGGGCTCCACCGTGGACAGGACTTCGAGAATGAATGCCTGAGATTCAGCAACTTTAATTTTACTTAATTCTCTGTGCCACATCTAGAGAATCAGCCTTTATGCATACAGACCTCAGGTGAAGAACAAGCTGACCTCTTAGAAATGGGTTCAGATTTCTATCTCAGTCCGTGCCTAAACAATATTCCAGGCATATAACAGTCAATTAACTAAAACTATACCATATTCTACAGGAAGGAAGGCAGGATTTCACATTTTGCCTAAGACATTGTATGTTAAGACCTTCGCACTGGCAGAACAAGGCAGCTATGCAAGAACAATGATTTAATTTCAGCACCTACACACTCAATATCTGCAAGTATTCATTACCTGCAAAAGATTAGTAAAGCAGAATCATGTTGCCTACTCAAATCCTCACATTTTTATTACAGAAAGATAGATATTTGCCATGTGAAAGAAACTGGCAGCAAAAGAGCCTATCTAGCAAAGAAGCACAACAGAAAAGGCACTCCAGTATATGTTCAATTTCATTCCAGATTAGTCTGGAATTTAAATGCATGCTTAAATGCTTTCTCAGACATGGTCACAGAAGAGAGTTACAGGTCACACATAAAGGATTTTCTCACATTTATGGGCTGTTGGTTAGTTCTAGTGAAATCAGTGACTTCTTCCACTTTTAGATACTATGCTAGAATACTCTTGGGCAATGCACCTTGACCACTCAATAATGAACAAGCATAATTAACTAAGACGTGGGCATTTCTAAGACTGAAAGAAATTCATTTTCTCATTTTGATAGTTGAGCATCCAACAAAATATGCATGCCTTTAATATTGACCAGCTTCTCCCCTACCACAGACACTTCTTCCTGTATTTGGCAAACCAACACCATTGAGGTACTGTCAAAGGAAAGAGACACAATTTCTGGAAGAACTCCAGAGTCTCCAAAGAGTCTAATTCCACTCCTTTTTTCAACATTTTTTAAAGCTTCTAAGTTATTAAAAACATTATTTTAAATGTTTAAATCATATTCTAAATGCTTGGTAAAATCTGCTGCAACAAACTTGCTCATATTAGAAGACAAACACAATGTAAGTTATTTCCCATTCTTAGACATCAGCTTCTTGGTAGTCATTTCTCAGTTGATAATCAACATTCCCATTTTCTAAGGCTTTTAATATATAAATGCAAGAGTTACTCCTCACCCACTACTCTCATCATTCCTAAAAATGAAAGCAAAGCTCCGAAGACATCCGTGGAACAGAACATGTTTTGAATAGCACTACCAAGATGCATCTGAATAGCATCTGCAGACCAATGCTAACATCCTTACTTAGCTGTTGGCAGTGTACAAGTCTTACACAGGGAAGTGCATGTTGAAGTCCAAGAGTTTTGGTCCATGTGAGTACTAAATAAAATTCAGAAGAAGGTGACAGCTGCCATATTTGCTGCCACCCAGAATTAAACTGGTACCCATAAGGAATCAATCAATGTTGTGTTTGATCCAAACAAGCTGCTTTGACTGTGTCCATCTGCCTTATTAACCAGTTGATTAAATAATTATGCATAACAATAGAATTATTATGCAGTTATTTATATTTTCAATCACTGTCAAACATAGTAGGTGGGCTTAGGGAAAAGAATTCAAAATCCAATAAAGACCGTTTGCTAGTTAAGCTAGTTATCATTATCATGAAAACAATAAAGAATTCCCAAGAAAATATCTATATTTAGTTACAGTTACACATTTAACTTAGATCTCTAGAAATGTTTAGACAGATTCTGTACCATGATCTATGTGATATATAGAACAATACAGCCTCCTGGACTGGTCTCTGCTGATCCTAGCCTTGGAATGATTCACAAAAAATGGTATGTGGTTCCCAATGGGGATGCTAAGATAATGTAAATTACTTAAAAGAATCATAGCTAAAAGCAAGACCTAAGACTTTATGCTGACACTTGACACAGGGTAGATTCCATCCATGCTTGCTGGATTAATGAAAATAAATATGATGCTATTCTTTAGAATTAGAATATATTTTCTCTAGGGTAAATCAGTCAAGATACTAACATTTCAAATGATGAACTGATGGGGAAAATTGCTTTTCTTGTAAAAAATTTAATATCTTTTGCCATGTTTCCATTGGAAGAAACACACATATTTTATATTATTGAATGGGCTAAATGCATTTAATCACTTGCTTTCAAGGAAAAAAAGTCAAGAATGAGCTCAAATAACCATTAGAAAAAGCCTTGCTACTGCGAGTGCTCTCCCCAGACTCATGGAATTTCCACAGACAAGCTATCCCATCAGGTGCAACAGAAAAGAGCCTGCTCTGATCTGGACTCATGGCTATATGCAGGACTCTCCCTCTGTGACCTATAAAACAAAATACGTACACAGAAAGGAAAGATACATCGCACACAATTCTCTGCTGATTATGCAAGGTACTTTCACCATCCCCACCCACACTATGGTGTGTTCCACCTTTATTGTAGGGACAAAACCAGCTGCATAGGATGTAAGAAGCTAGCAGTATCTATAGAATATTTTCACATTAAGAAAGAGGTGAAGGCAATGTTTTCTTATTAGTGACCAGGCTTGCAACTTCCAGGACTGCACCACACGGAGAAGACATTTCTGTTAAAGGAGAACATTGAACCCGAACTCTGGATTCTCCACACATTTACAACATCAGCCTTATTACTGTGTTTGGTAATGCTTCTCACTGCTGAGCTTTCCCATCTGGCTGTACATGCCTTGCAGACAGTTTGCAGCAGATCCAATAATAATGGGATAGTGTCTCCACCTATTTACTTATTACTGTTAAGGGGATCTTTTAACAGTGATCCCACTAAAAAATTTTTGGAATTGTATTCTGAGTTTGTCTGCAATGGTAGTAAACCTCGCCCATCTGCCACAGACCTCCTGTATCATCTAGCACAATGTCAGTGCTAAGAAAATGCATGAGGTTTTTCAGGCACACAGGGGCATGATAAATTAGAAGCCTTTTTAGTCTTATTTACTGGCCATTAGTTTCTCTGGTTGGGTGAATTACTAGCAATCATATAGCTGAGATAGTGAACCAATGCGAAAAAAGAAACTTCTGAAGCATAGTGTATCTCCTCTAAATCAGACCAGATGAACCACATCCTAAAAGGAAGTGTGGAGGTACAAAGGAAGTCTAGTGTAGACCAAACTGAATGAACACAGGTGACCTACATCCTCCCATCATCTCTCCCTGACTTCTCCAAACACAAGGGGATAGCACATCTCTAGCCCAAAATTTTTAAAGGATAAGATGTAAAGCTCTCTGAAACTATGGCACTTACAACAATGACACCGGATGCAGATCTGTAGGACTGCTTTGCTTTGCAAAGCTGCCACAAAGGCTCTGGAGCCACTGTGACTAAAAGCAAATATGTGCTATTCTGGTGCTGAGTGACATGCGTTCCTCCTAAACTGTCACTAGAATTTTGACACCACCAGTAAATTATTTCAGCAGAGATTAATTTTGTGGCTTTGTTCCTTCTCAAGTTATTGAAGTCATATAATATTTGTCAATATTTAATATTTACAACTCAGCAAATTCTTTACTTTGTCTCCATTCAGTGTCTGACAGTTCTGAAGGAAGAGCCGGAGTCTGTAATCTTTAAAAGCATCCAAAATTATCCATCACACTGACTTAAACTTCATTATTAGTTTCAGTCAAAAAGAAGTGAAGGGGGATAGGAAGAAATCAGAGAATTAGAAATTATTCATTTCCATGTTTTCTGAGTGAAGTTTCCTGGGTTTATTTCATTGTTTCAAGATCACATTAAGATACTTTTCAAATGAATTCAGTATTTTGTTTGCTTGCATGTTTTCTTTGATCTACAACAACTTTTCTTAGGGAGGGCATTTACATCTAAAATTAATCTTTTTTTCTAGTAAATTAATCATTCTATCAGAAGTATCTCAAAAATAGACAGTGCTATAAAAAGGTTACTACCTCTCAGTTGTTACTGTTTTGAATATGCTCAATAATACGCAATCTTAATTACTAAAGCACCCAACAGTAGCTGATAGTTCTTAGATGAGGTCTTCAGCATTTTGCAGGGGGATTAAACAATGAGTTTCAGTTACAGTTTATCTGTTCATTTCTTTAGGTGTAAAACTTACGTGTTTAAGGGTGTCTGAGGCTGACTTAGAACCATCTTACAATCATCCATCACAGTATTTTTTCTGAACATATTTTGATACATTCACGAATTCTTCCAACATTCCATTGCTTATAATAATGTATTGAGTCTTCATAAGCAGGAATGTATCTGTGTAACAATTATATGGTCTTTTTTGTTGATAAAAATGAGTTCCTCTTGCAGATAAGTAAAGCAAATAGGAAACAAGATAAGCAACCCTCCAGTTTCACCAAATGACCAATGCATTTGACTTATATGGTAAATGTTTTACCATATTCTCAAAGGTAAGATTAATCTAGGTTTAATTTTAGATAGTATATACAAAATTTAAAAAGACTTGAGGAACCTTAAGCTACAGTAGTTAAAAATAATGCTGATGTCACTTTCCAGATAATTTCTCAGAACATCACAGGACATTACCTTAATAGCTGTATATAAATGAAGAGGGATAAGGAATGAAAAGCAACACAAACAAGCAGCATTACATAAGCATAATATATACCCAGATCCACACAGGTCTCTAGTGCCCTTTCTCTCCCATCCACATTTGTTTTGACTCTCCTGTGCTTTTCTTTCACAGGCTGGTGTTGAAGCCAAGACTCTGGTTTCACCCAAGTCCCTAGTTCCAAGGACAGCACCCCAGTATAGTTTTTATTTAATAAATCAGGATTTTAATAAATATCTTCAAATGTAGCAATAGGCAACAAAAGGTATTTGTAAATATCAGCTGCCAGGTTAAAAAGCCAAAGCTTCTTTAGCTATATCTTGCCAGTAAGTGTGAAAACACAATACTGGGGAGAACACAGACAGCGTGCAAATAATTTGTTATTTTCAGAAGCTTCTGTTGCATCACTTCAATTGAAAGAAGTAAAACTTAATGGATAGGAGTGACAGCAATCACCAGGAACAAGGTTTAATTACAAGGAACGACTTTTATGTGTAGTGTAGGCCCACAGCACCATGGACCAACACAGAGCTGCAAGGAAATTCCACTTTCCTCTGGTGGTCAGCATGGTACAAGGGAACTATGCTGTACTGCATTGCTTCACAGACAAAATCATTCAGTAAAACCCCAACAGCTCTAAATAACACATGGAGATTTATTTCAAATGTCATTTGAAAGCTAGTCCAGTATCCTTGCATGATGAGTTGCAAAATCAAAGAGCCACATCTAGTTTGTGTTATCTGGAATGCCATCAGCCTAGAATATATTGGAAGCAACCTGACATTAGCACACTCCATACAGGCCTAGTAAGCCTTAGGGAAAGGTAAAAATCCACATCCTGCACCTGGGATGGCCTTAAAAATGATAGGAGAATCCCATAATTAAACCCAAGGGATTTTAGTAGATGACTCCTATTTTAACTTTTTTTTACGTAAATGTATGGTATGCACTGACAAGAACAGATTAAATAGACAGTTAACTGAAACAGTTAAAATTATTAACTGAAATATTTGCCATATAGTTCTGATGAAATAATAAGCCTGGGATACTTCCATATTTTCATCTGATTTCTAGGAGGTCATGTCCAGTCATCAGTCTGCTGGTTTAGGGTAACCTGATCAAGGAACAAATCTATTGCAGTTTAACATTCTCCTTTAGTTATCAGAAAGGACCAACATACACCATTCAGTAGATTTGAAATGTTATTTACAATGTTTATCAAGGTACTGAGAAACAGTCCCAGAAGAATATTTACCTATTTAGAAGGATCATCTAAGTCCTAACAATGCTTCAAAGTACAGTTGCCTTATTTTCCTATCTAAATGTGGTAACAGCCTATCAGTATAAAGGCAAAGCCCTTCAAACACATCCTGAACTAAGCTGTAATAGCTCCAGGAAAATCAACAGTTACACTCTTTACTCCAGCTGAGAATGTGTCCCTCTGTCTCCTAATATTCAAACTCCAGAGACAGATGTTTACACTCTGACTCTCTTACACCTCTTCTCACACCAGCTCCCTGGGAATTCTCCCTCCTCCCAAACATTGTCTCCACATCCAGAGCTTTGGTCAAAACTATTATTGCCAATAAGGAAAATGAGCAATGTCTGTGAGACCACCTCATCTTCAACCACTTCTGTGTGGAGACAGAAGTGGTGAATGAGAAACAGCAAACAGATGAGTCCAAATGCACAGTAGTGTTGAATGTAGCAACTGCACATTCAGAGAAAATCCTCCTGTTCCTCTGACCGCAGAACCACCCTCAGAGTCAGTGGGAGTTTGTCAAATGAGCACAGATGTACAAGAAAAGCATAGACTAAGTATGCAGACATTTCTTCATTTCACCTGAGAATCTGTAGCTGCACTGTGGCTGATTTTCTCATTAATTATGTCCCAGACACACAAAATCACATCTTTCATTCTACCCCCTGTAGCAAGGACTTGGGACTGACAAGGAAACCAGTTCATAGCCTTAAGTTAAAACAAATAAATAAACAAACAAAACAAAACAAAAACGCACACATACAAAAAAAAAAACAAAACACAACAAAGCAAACAAAAACAAACACACACACAAAAATCAAAACAAACCAACAAACAAACAAACAAAACCATCAAAACAAAACAAACAAACAAAACAAAACAACAAACAAACAAACAAACAAACAAAACAACAACAACAACCAACCAACAAACAAACAAAAATACAGGAGGTTAGCTGGAAAGCCAACAGTTTTTCCTTAGATGTCTAGTTGGAAAAATTAACTACAAGCACCCATGATGTACACACAGATCAACGTAGGATCCCAAAACTCCATATGTTGCTTCCATTGCTTCACAATAGCGTAGACTGCCTACAGCTTGCCACTGCTTCACAGTAGCCCACACTGTCTCACATATGCTCATAAAACTCCAGCTTCTCTGCTTACCCTTCACAGGCCACAGACTCACACCTCAGTACCAGAAAAACTCAGCAGAATAGAGCTGCCTAAGCCAAGCCATCATAGAAGCCTAAGCTATGTGATTTATAGGACTAACAAGTGACCTGGTTTTTCTTCTGAGATACTTCTATTTTTATCTGGGGCGCAGACCCCACCTGAAGGAATGCTACTAAGAACTCCATTCCACCTGTTTCAATAAACTCTTCTGACCCTTTAACCCCAGCACTTTAGGCCAGCCTCAGATTCTTTTGGGAGGATAAACAGCTTATATAAGCACTGGACTGTCCTGCTTCTTATTGCTAACACCTGTCTTCTCTTCCACACAGACTGGGACTTCATAAAAATGAATCTTAAAAAGTTGCATTGCCAGTTTCCTACCTCAGATTATTTGCTACCAGCAATGACATGAAAATACAGGCAGCAGTGCAAAAGAAACCTCATATTTAAGTTAATTGCAGCAGAGGGAATTTTCCAAAACTCAATACACTGAAAGATCTTATTTTATAACTTGTAAACATTTTGTAACCTATAACTTGTAAACATTTTGTGACCTTGCATTTCTGTGTAAGGCAGAAACATAGAGGAGAAGGTTGTAAATTTTATTTCTATGTGGCATTATATTTTTAAGGCCTATAACTATAAAGGCCTATTAATCCAGTAAAAATTCCTAATCAAATCCCTAGCAAACTTATTTGTGAATTGGAATGCGAATAAATGGTCTTAAAATCAACTGCATCACATAGAGGGAGAAGAAACTAGTAGCTATCAGTGAGAGAATTTGAAAAATTCCCCAACTGTCCACATCAGCAATATGATCCACATGAGAAAATACAGAAAAGCAGACATTACTTCTCCATATACCTTAATTGCCAGAGAATGAGGTATAATTCTCAGGGGCTGTGACTGAAATTTCACACCAGGGTCGCTAGTCCAGATATTCAATATACCATCACTGGACCCACTTGCCAGCAACTGGTTGGATAGTGACCATTTCAGGCTGCAAATGCTTTGTTTGTTTTGGAGAAGAGTGCCAACATGGTGCTGAGCAACCCGAACATCAGGGTGATGAATTGATCCTAGTCCTGAACCACTGTAGATGAGACAAAACAGCATGGGTTTAATGATAAAGAAGACAAGCTACTTCATCACACTGATACATCTTCAGTGGTTTCAGAAGCAAACCACAACAGAGTGAAATGTGTCTGCAGAGCGACAGTATTTCAGTAAAAGGAAACACAAACCAACTATGAAAAACACGCCCTGACTACAGAGGCGGCTTGCAACAGAAAGGAGCTAAGTATCTCCCCAGTTTAAGCCAGGCAGAAGATCTGTTCCTCTCGTGGTCTTAATTTCCCTGAAGAGACATTTCATTGCATGCCACTAATCTACACCCTGTTCAACGATCAAGCCATTTAATGTAAACTATTTCCTGCTCCTCATAAAAATCATTTTGCAAGATGATTTTGGCCAAATCTAGATATGAGTACACAAAGAGGTAGTGCAAAACTGCATTGCTCTGGAAAGGACTTAAGATCAAGTAACACTGTGTTCTTTGGTCTGTCCCTTCCCTGGTCTCCTTTTATCCTCCCACATCTAGGCTTAAAGAAAACGTGCATAACTTGACACTTTTGCACTAACTGCTTTTTAGGAAGTGGATGCATGGTTCTAGAGTCAGTATCATCACTCTGCAAAGGAAAGGAAATACACACTGCCTGGAAGCACAGCTACTATTACAGCTTAAGTCCCAGATATGGGTTTTACACTCCAATAGTAGAGTTGAACTGAAAATGCTGAAAATACCTTGCAGTGCATTTTTTTTTCCTGCCTTTCTATTACATGCATTAAATCTATGACCAAAGAGAAGAACTTCCTGTTGGAAATTCACTCTTCCAACTATTATGATGACACTGAAAAAATCAGCAAGTTCAGTACCATCTTTCTGAATATCTGAGAAACAGATACATTACTGCAATAGATTAATTTGTTTATATATCATTATATGTAATACACTGGCTTGTAATCATAGAATCATAGCATGTTAACGGCTGGAAGGGACCTCGAAAGATCATCCAGTCCAACCCCCCTGCCAGAGCAGGATCACCTACACTAGGTCACACAGG
>JANHFX010028275.1:52733-65654 GCA_027560015.1 Chloroceryle amazona
TGAAACTTCCTATGCCTCAGCTTCCACCCATTGCCCCTTGTCCTATCATCAGGCATCACTGAGAAGAGCCTGGCTCCCTGTTTCTTCAATTTCAAGTTGAGTGATTTGGAAGCTCTACAAATGCACACAAAACTGAGTAATTGTAAGAAATGTCATTTTGTTGTGCTCTATGGACCTGCCAAGCTCTTGACATTCACAAAAGCATGCAACATTCCAACAAAGCATTGATCCAGTGAATAGTAAGTATGTATTTATGGAAAATACCTAGGAAAATACAGGGGGATATGTGCGTTCTATGCAAAGGCATCATCATTTGCATCATATCGATTTTTCCTATTAAATAATATGCAGAAAATCTAACCAAGTGTATTGGGCCTGGCTGAGTGGGAGGCAAGGTTTCCTGCAGCAGCCCTCACAGTGCTGTGCTGTGTAGTGGTAGCTAGAAAGGCGCTGCTGCCACACCAGTGTTTGGGTACTGCTGAGCCGTGCTGGCACAGCATCCAGGCTGTCTCTCCAACATTCCCCCCTCACCTGCAGGCTGCGTTGGGCAAGATCTTGGGAGGGGACATCGCCAGGACAGCCAATCCAAACTGACCAAGGGATATTCCACACCACATGACACCTGCTCAGTAATAAAAGCTAAGAAAAAGGAGAAAGAGGGCAGGGTAGGGGAACTTGTTACTACATTTGTCTTCTGGAGCAATTGCTATGCACTCTGAAAACCTGCTTCCCAGGAACTGGCTGGACATCACCTCTTATTGGAAGTACAAATAAATCTTTTGTTTTCCTTTGCTTCCACATGAAGCCTTTCCTTTTGCTTTACTAAACTGCCTTTATCTTGACCCATAAAGGGTTTTTTTCATCTTATTTTCTCCTCTACACCATCCTACTGAAACTTGCTGGGCACCTATCATCCAGCCAAAGTCAACCCATCAAGAGAAACAAAACTGAATTGCCAGTGTTTGCCGTATTAAGACTTTCAGTAATACTAGTGGTGTAAGTGAGAAGTAACTGGGCTCCTGAAAATTCTGACTGAAAGGACATTTTTCCATTTGGCATAAAAAGAAATCAGAATTATTTGGTTTTGACACAGAAAATGGCATGTGTTTTGCTAAAGATGATAAGAAGCCAAGAAAATTTTGTGACACATTAATTTATGGTACTGAAACTTATTACAGGTAGGTGATGATGTTCTGGTGAACTATTTTTAACCACAGGAATTAGCATATAACCCCAAAGTATCACGTGTCCCCACTGAAGGTTACTGTAAGAATGCTGCTCTTATTTTAGTAACAATATTAACTCCACATCTTTTTTTCTACTTATACAGATATTTTGATTCTGTCCTAATGTTAGCATGAACTGTTTAGTTTCAAACCTAGCAAGACAAATAAATGTTATCTCAACTTAATCTGTCAACCATAACTGTAGGTCATAGGTTCACTCTGAATTTTGTCATCAGTGTCTAGTCAGAGAGATCTCTAACGTAAGTTTCTGTTGTTTTCACTCCTTTGGCCAAGATGAAATGCAAATTGGAACTCAAGGTTACTGCAACAAGGTAACACCACTTGGCATTGGCAGGACATTCCACCTGCATCCTTGCAACTTAATCCACCCAGAGTACCTGCTCCAGCAACAGCATTCTATTAACTGGTTGTTCAGCTGGTATCCTTGTACCTCACTCAACCTTGCAGACTAAAAAGTACCTCTAGTGTTCCCATTCACAGATACTAGTTTAATTTTGAGTTTAACAATAAAGTCAGTCCACTCTTGCTATTATTTCTATGTTTAAGTAATAGAAAAGACTATCATGATTTTAAAATTGTAGAAGCAACCATCATAAACAAGTCTCCCCTGAGTCCCTTCAAGTGTGAGTCAAAGATCTGAAACAGAAAGCAAGAGGAAAAATCTCACAAAAGAGTACACTTGATCTTTCTCATCTGAGTTCTGATATTGAAATGATCCCTAAATATAAAATATTCATCAGCTGATATAAAATTCACCCTTCACAAAGAAAAGGTCAACCATCTCAAACAACCTGTGTTGTGGATAGCAATGAGCATGCCTTCCCTTGCAGATGCACAACTAAAGAGGTGAGCAATTTTTAACAGCTGTGCTTCACTGTGCATCTGAAAAGGCAGATGCAGTATTGTTATAAATGGAGGGGCACTTTAAGCTACATGCCCTCTCCCCAGCACTGGGCCGGCTGTGATTTTCTGAATCCAGACCCACTGGAGTTAAACCATTTCAAGTTCAGGCTTAGCACAAAACCAGAGCCATAGCCTTCACATCGCAGTGAATTACTGCATGTGGTGACAGTTTTCTGGAAGAAGAGTAAGAAACAGAGAAAGAGTCAGGCTTTGGCTGCTCCCCTGCCATTCAGTAACTCCATGTACAATTTCTGAGACAGCCAACAAGTAGAGGGATAGGATAAATCAGCTTTGAGCAAAGCCAAGAGAAACAGATAAAACAGATGGGACATTTGTCTAAGTAAAAGCAGCAGAACTCTTTCTCGGAATATACTATACCACTCACCTGCTCAGAATATAATGATTCCAGTAGAGAGCTCCCTACTACAGACAGATGACCAAACATAGTTTTCAGCCTCTTCTCAGTTTCAGTGTCCCACAGCTGTCTGTGCAAAAGAAACAGGAAAAAAAAATTCAATAACAAAAAGTAAAAGAAAACAAACCATGCTTTCTTCATTTCTTTGCAAGTGAGCCACTGCCTAGGTCTGATTTGACATATGGACAACCTCAAGCTCACTTATTTCACAAGTAAGACAAGAAGGAGTATTTGCAAATTTTGGCATCTATATCTGACAGTGAAGTCAGATAAGAGGGAATACACATCTCTGAGTTCAAAGCTTTTTCTTTACATGTCAGTATTTGGAAGTCCACACTTGAAAGCACTGGCCTTCAGTACCTTCAGCTTGCTGACTCAGGACTGTCCTGTAACAGCAAACTGAGAGGTATGTATATAATCAGACTGAAGGCAAATTGTAGTGTGAATCCATAAGCAGGGTTTGGGATTGAGTTCTCAAGGTATTGATCACTAGAGCAATCTTATCAAGAGAGATACAAGAAAAATGTGCTGAGTAAAATAATTTCAGGAAAGAGTTCCTCTTATTGAGAGAAAATAAAATCTGATTGTCTCTGGACAAATGAATCATTAATTCTGCTTCCCTGAGAGGTTATGGAGTCTCCTTCTCTGGAGACCTTCAAAACTCACCTAGATTCATTCCTCTGCAACCTCCTCTAGGGAAACATACTTCAGCAAGGGGGTTGGACAAGATGATACCCAGAGGTCCCTTCCAACCCCTATCACTCTGTGACTGTATAATTCAGTCATCAGGATTTTAGTAGCTTCAGATGTTCCATTACATATAGGTAACACTGTATGTCATTAAGCCATTCTGTAAAGTGCAGCATGATACAGAGAAGTGCTATATATTGCCTCCAGTAGAGTTCCTCTGTAATTTAGGCTATCTTTTTAATTAGTTTCCTGAAAAAAAAAAAATCAGTAACAATTGTCTTGTGGTGACTTCAACTAAAAAAGGAGAAAACCAAAAAAAGTATATTATGTATTACTTGCACTTCTCCATCACTGGTGCCTACTGCAAGGCAAGTTCCTTCTTTTATCCAAGCCAGAGATGAAATTTATTTGGAACTGGAATTCAGATCAATGCTTTCAATTGCTTGAAGAGTTTCTCCATTCCATATGTGTGCAGCAGGTCCTACAGCAATAGCAATGAGATTTTCAAGGCTCCAGTCCAGTATGTTTAGATCTAGAAGAAAGCTACTAAAAATTACTGCGAAAAAAAAAAAGTAGATAATAGGATGGGGTGAGGCGGGCAATGGTTTGAGGGAGAGAGGCTTTTTTTTAAAATATGTATCAAAAAAAAGTTCAAGAGACTGCTTCTATGAAACCATTACTAGCAGGTACTCCTCCTACAAGAAGGAGAGTATCTCTAATAAGTTAAGGTCTTCTTAAATCTGATCTCCACAGTCCTGCATAGCAGGATCTGACTTACATCTTTCTCAATAGAATTTTTTGTTCTATCACCCTGCACTTTGGATCATCACATCACTCACTCTAGTTTCTGCCAACAGAAAGGAGGCTCCTCCACGAACAGCTACAGTTCCAAAACACCCTTGTTCCAACATAATTCCTGCTATTGAGAAATACATAGGAGAGAGTCTATATGCTACAGTCTGTCCTACATCCTTGTGTTAATGATAACACTTATCATGCACGTAATAGGAAAAAAAAGCAGAACGGAATTAGGGAAAATCTGCCCCTAGCCTTTAGAGCTTGCTCAGCAATTATATGATAGAAATACTGTTTCCAGTGTCCCTGATGCTGGGAGCATTCCACTTGCAGACCCTGGAAAAGCAAGTCATTATGACAATTAGCTGCAGAACGGCCTGCTACATCAGGCAGGCCAGAAGTTGGTATACAACATTTAATATCAACCCAGGACATTCCCCCATGTGAAGGGAAATCCTCAGCTGTCTATTTAGGGCAGCTTAAAAGTCATTTTACAGGATCCCTGAAGCACAGAAGACTGTTCCCATAGGCCAAAGTCTGACATATTTTGGTAATTAAAACCACTCTGAAGTTCAGTTGAATCCATCAGTTTGAATTCAGATGTTTGAATACAGTCCTGGTTGTTGCAGCCAGAAATCACTTTAAAAGACTTATGTTAATGCTATTAGTCTTGGGATGTATCTTGTGCATAAGAACCAGTACAACTCATACAAACAGACCTTTGTCCTCGTCATAGGTATACATGACAACCTGCAAAGATACATTGAAAAAGTCTCCACAGAGACAATTATGAACACCTGCATATACAAAGTTCTTCATTAGATCTTGTGAAGTCTACATATTTGCTGCTGTAGACCAGAGATCCACGTGTGTTCATGTGTAACCTGCACAGGTTTTATTTTTGCTGGTGCACCACCAAAGACAAGTGAGAATTTAGTTCTGTGTATCTATCACCAAAACCATAAACAATGTAACTGATGTCTCCCAAAACAAGAGATTTCAAAGTCCACTAAAAGAGTTGCTGTCTGTTGACAGGCTGCTAGCTATCCAAGGCTGACAGCTAAAATATTTAACCTTAATTACGCAGAGATAAGTACATTTATTTGATTTTAAAGTTATACTGAGATCTATAGCTGAAGGAAACTGCATGAAGAGTTAGGTAGCATTGATTCTAGGGTTGGATCAGCCTGTCTCCATTGTGGGACAGGCATTTTTGAAAGATGCATCCTTATAATAAAAGTGACATCATGCATATGTCCTGCAGAGTTTCCATTTTATGTGAAGGCGACATGCCTTTGCCATCTTTCTTGAAACACACAAAAGAATTCCCAAACTCTGAAAAAGACCACCAGATAGAGAAATGAACTTACAGTAATCATTGCACAAGCCAGTAATATGAAGCCTCCCTTCTGGCTCCAATGGTATGTAAGGATTCATCGTGGTAACAGCTCTAAACACATCCCCTCTAGATAACCTGTATTTGAAGATTCATCACACAAAAATCAGTAATGCAAAAACACCACAAGTTTTTCTCAGGTCCAAGCCTTTTATATTCTTACTTGTCTCTCCGCGGTCCAGAAGCCAGAAGAATCTAATTTATCCTGGATAGGCTCAAAATACTAAACACACTAAACCATGTGAAAGCCACCTTTTACCACCTCTTTCAAAACTCCTTGGATTTAGTGAGTTGAATAGAGAATAAGGTCCACTATATTTTGTTTATACTGTACCACAGTTCAATACTGAATATGGAGTTTGTCTTTTTTTGCCTCACTTTTCGATCAGAACTTGTTAGCAGGAGAGTACTACGTATGTGCTCTCCCACTTCAAAACCCTCTCACAGATCAATTAGCTTTTTTTGCTTTCTGGTGCTAATTTTCTGCCAAAAGGTCTCCTCATCAATACCTAACCACAGGAAAAGGTTTTTAAAGCACACACGCTTTGATCATAACGCACTAAGCATGTGACAGCACATTAGTGAGAAACAAAAGCAAATACAAGTATGAGCAAGCAGAAGAGTCATTCTTTGTGGTCACTGTCTACATTATGGTTCAAGGACTCACAAACATTACAGAAGACAGATCATCTATTATCTTGCTGCAATATGCAAAGCAGAAAGCTAGAGATGCACGTTTCTGCAATTTTATCTGTATATTGACTTCCTTTTTTAATTATTCTCCAGAGAAGAGTATTTAGAATGAATATTGAAAGTTTCAGGGGCAGAAGACAGTATTCATCTCTACAACTAACCTTTGTTGTCCAAAAAAATTCAATATTGACAATGTTTTTGTACACCGTAACTTAAATACACATGTAAATATTCTATATTGAAGTCCAGTGACAAACTGTAGAGAACTTCACATAGTCCTTTCCTACTCCATCCCGAAACTTCTCCCCTAATCCAAAATTCATTCTGCCAGACACTAAATGTTTCCCCTCTCAGTTGTGGTACCACCTTGATCTCCAAATAAAGACTGAAGGTGAGCAAGAAGCAAACCTCAGTGATTTTCTTCTGTATCTAAAATTTTTGTGGAGTTAAGCAACGAAGCAGGTTTGCAGACATGCCCAATGGAATATGTAACACTGCATTCTAACCCTGAAAAGGTCTACTGTTACTGAAATGTGGTTTCTCTGTAAAGAGAAACTGCATTTCTAATATCTAGATATTTTGTGATTTTTTTTTAAAACCTTACCAAACCTTATCAGCCAAGAAAAAGAATTCAGGAAAATTAAGGCACTTAATTGTAATAGTTGGATGAATAGAAACACTTCTGAAATGCTCTCAAAGTTTTTCTTCTTTGATATTAGTATTTGGTATGAAGCAATGAGTTATAAAGAACAAAATAAAACTCTGTAACTCATTTCGGGTTCCTCTTCCCTTATGAGAAATTAAGCTATACCAAATTCACACTGATCATGCTTTCAGCTCTATTCACCAACTTACGTTAATAGACACATGAACATGCATAACAGGGTTTTTAATACTGAAAATTAAGCTTTATTACACCATATTGTGTATTTTGCCTGAGTAACAGCAGATATTTCTGACTTTTGGTAAGATTTCAGGTCTCATATGCTGGTATCACTTCTCAAAATGAGACCCAGGAAGTGGTAAGCAGTCAGTACAGTCACGTCAGAGCACTTGACCAACAAGTTGGTGTGTGGAGTAAAACCCAGTGTTTCTGACACCTGTATTCATTTGCCATAAAGAAAAAAACCACTGTGACTAATCCCTATAGTGCTGCTATTGACTGCTCTGAAATGAGTCTCATTTGCATGGAGAACAGCAACAAAGGAATATATAAACCATAGACCCCAATTTCTTCTACAGAAGCTGAACTCCATCTTTATAAAGAAGCTGTTTCTTACTGTTTGCACATTAGCATGAATCAGGCCCTGACTGGCAAGGACCATCATACACAGAAATAGCCAGATCACCAAAATAAAACATCTGTTCAAGACAGAACACATCAAAATATTACTCTGATATTTCATGAAATGCCTCATTTGAGTAATAACTCTGGGAATATATGTATTATTTCACAAGTTAGCTCCTCAGATCCCACCCGTTTTCTAGTCACATGATCTTTCACACTCCCTTATATTCATTAATTCCTAGGATATCTTTTGGAGAAAATTAACCAACTCCTCCCCAGAATAATGCAGAGGCAGTGCTAAGGACTGTTTGCTCCAGATACATTTCCCTGCAGGTAGGAGCAACAAAACCCCACCACTACTACACATCTCGCATTCTCAATAGTTCATATGATACATATCCTGTGCCCATTTTGCAGCACAACACTACATTATTTGTAGGGTTCTGAAACTGAAAAGCTGAAAGGAAATTAATGGTTTAGGGCCAGTAGTGCATCAGATGGGGCCCAAAGAAGAGCCAGGTAAAGTAAGCGGGATTACCCACCCTGGAAGAAGTAGAAACTTCACAAGCAGTGGGCACACCAGAAATAGCTCCAAGCAGTGCAGATCTTGGCCACTTTGTATTATTCTGGAACACGTAGATGCGCTTGTTTTTCCAGTGCAGACTCAGCTTGCTGTATCTTACTGTTGGGTGCACATGAGAATTTTTGCTATATTGGAACGTATTTTTCTAGATGCAATTGGTATTTTCATGGACTTTCATGTCACCACTTTCTGCAATACTACATCCAACCTCCTGGACCACTGGAAGCTGAGAAGGACATTTCTGCCACTACATCAAAACGAAAACATGACTGAATTAAGAATCTGTTGTAAAAGGTATTTAAGCATCATGGATAACACAACTCCCATCAAAGGACTCAACATTTGTCATATAAAAGCTTCAAAACAGCTTGTCTCTTGGATGGCAGATCAGTAACAAACACAGAATTAACAGTGTCCAAAATCCTGTGCTCTAACTTGAGTCACCATCTTTTCTTCCATAAAACACCAATTCAGTGCTAATGATCTCACAAACATTAACAAAGCTATTTGAATAAGGCCATCTTACCAGTGCACTGTTGCCCTCTTCTGAATAGGCATTTGGTCTAATTTTACCAGCACATAAAACAGCAAATCTGAGGACTCAGGTTTGCTCTGTGAGACATTTCTATAGTAAACCAATTGTGCATACAAGGAAGTAATCTTTTGGCCCAAAGAGACCACACACATTCACTGGAATGTGAGAATATTTTCTTTTCAGTGCATCCCGTCCCTTTATGCTACCAGACAGCAAAATTAAATAGTCGTTAATTCCTACATCTAAGATTAATAGATTTCTGTATGGTTTTAGCCAGGACTGACTTCCAAATGGTTTTAATAACTTGGGTTTTGGTCATCCCACAATGTTATCTGAAAGACCCCCACATCACACTTTCAGGAAATGTTTGTGAACCTTGATGTAGAACTCTGAATGTCTTGGTTCTGAGCATCTTCTTGTAAATTACAGTGTAACTGTAAGTAAGCCACTTCACTGTAGAGATGAAAGACTCACAAATAGTCCATATTGGGACCAGTGATGTTCAATATCTTCATCAATGTAATAGACTGTGGGAACGAGTGCACCCTCAGCGAGTTTTCAGATAACACCAAGCTGAGTGGTGCAGCTGACACGTCTAAAAGACAGGATGCCATCCAGAGGGACTTAAGACAAGCTCAGGAAATAGGCCTGTGTGAACCTCATGAAGATCAACAAGGCCAAGTGCAAGGCACTGCACCTGGGTCAGGCCAATCCTCAGTATCAATACAGGCTGAGGATGAGGTAATTGAAAGCAGCCCTGTAGAGGAGGTCTCAGGGGCACGGGTGGATGAAAAGCTGGACATGAGCAAGAGACATATGCTCACAGCCCAGCAGACCAACCATATCCTGAGCTGTATCAGAAGAAGTGTGGCTGGCAGCTTGAGGGAGATGATTCTGTCCCTCTGCTCTGGTGACACTCCATATCTGAACTTCTGTGTCCAGCTCTGGAGCTCTCACCACAGGAAAGACATGGACCTGTTGAAGCAGGTGCAGAGGAAGGCCAACAGAAGTACAGAACACCTCACCTATGAAGAAACGCTGAGAGCATTGGGGTTGTTCAGCCTGGAGAAGAGCAGGCTCCAGGGAGACATTATCGTGGCCTCTCAATTCTTAAAGAGGGCCTACAAGAAAGATGTGGACAGACTTTTTAATAGGGCCTGTAACAACCAGACAAGGGGTAATGGTTTTAAACTAAGTAAGGGAAGATTCAGACTATACATAAAAAAAATTTTACAATGAGGGTTGTGAAACACTGGAACAGGTTGCCCAGAGGTGGTAGATGTCCCATCCCTGGAAAGATGGAGCTCCAGTTGAAGATGTCCCTGCTCACTGCAGGGTGGTTGGACTAGATGACCTCTAAAGGTCCCTTCCAATCCACACCATTATATGACTCCATGAGTAAGAGTGAAGACAATGCCATGCACTCATTTTTTAAAAGACGCTATATTTGAAGGAAGAATATTTTACACACACAAAAAGTTTTATTAATTTCTCTATGGGGTAGATTCAGCTAAGATTATTAAACCCATTGAATTGCATATTTTAACAAATATAAAACTCACAATTCTAAAACCATGGAGGGGGGGGCAAGAAGAAAGAAAGCATTGTTGAAAGGAGTATTTTCCAGCCTATTTTGCTTATTTAGAAAGGAAAGTGATTGCCACAAGGGCCGTGGTTCCCAGAATGATGTAAAAGCATAGTCTTTTCTCAACATCCAATGACTTTCAAGAGTACAAATATTACAAGATATTAGTCAACAAGCCTGTTAGCTCATCTGTCCTAACAATACCTTCTTTCCTTAGAAGCTGTGCTTGATACCCTCACAGAAACTTCTTAATAAAACAAATCAAGGATTATAAACTGCTATAAGCAAGGACATTAAGTATGCATCTCTGAAGCATGCTTACTCAACAGCTACAGTCAAAAAAGCAATCACATGAAAACATCTATCAGCATGTTCAGTACCAACCTTGCAAAAGGTGCAATCAAGGAAAGGAAAGCACATGAAAATGTGTGGTTGCTGACCAACAGTTTACAACTTAATATACAAACAGTCACAACTAGCTAGCACTAAAATAGAGAGGAGGTTTTGAATGTAATGTTAGGGTAACTTCTGCTATACAGACAACTATCACCATGCTTCACATAAGAAGTCAATTTTGGAGAAGTTAGTGAACAGAAACAGGTGGGTGGCTGGAGTATAATTTTATTAAAGTTGACAAAACCCAACAGATAATGGCTAAAAATAATAAAAACTATGTGTCAGTGTCCACTAGGAAAAATAAAGGGGTAAAGTGTAGAGCAAGAGAAAATAACACCTAAACTGGAAGTGATCTGAAGTCATTTTCATGTTAGGCAGATTCCATGTGTTCTTTCATCCTTGGCTAATAATCTGACCCTCTTTTGTCATGACAAAAAAAATTATTCTCAGAAAGTTACTTTCATACTACCTCATTATTTCTACGTGACAAAATGAACTGCTACATCCTGCACAACTGAAGAAATTATCTTCTTCACACATAATGGTTATTAAAGCACGTGGAAAACTGAGTCAGTCATGCTTTTCATGCATATTTTTTACAATATACGTTTTCACTTAGAGGTGACAAACACATCTTGAGGACTTCGTTAGCTTGGTTTTGATTTTAGTTTGCATGATGACTGCCTCAGGGAAGGGGAAAGAAGCTGAATTAATAAATGATGAAACTATTGCTCCTGACATTTCTCTAGCAGACATTTCCTAATTGGACCTCTTCATTCTACTGTTCTCCATGTCAATAAGGGAGTATCCACATAATAGATTCCAGGCCAAATATAAGGTAAAAAACACACATCAGGAAAGCAAATACTGTACCTGTGCATTTGAATTTGCATTACTTACCTGTTTCTTTTCCATTTCAGCTTTCCTGTTATTCCTCCTTTCCAAGCCTGCTGCAGCATGACTGCTAGTTACAGTCACAACAGTTTTTGTGACAGAGGTTTTCTTAGGCACATGAGGTGTCACTGGAAAAACAGTATTAAAAGAAACATTTCATTTGAAAATTATACACGGGAATATTTGTCAAGTACGTTTTGTAATAGTACTGATTTCATAGTAGCAATACTCTAAAAGCAGATCTGACACACTAAGTAGAACAATGCAAATACTATTTGAACCAGTCCCTCTGTTTTCCTTTTGTTAGTGAAAAAAGAGAAACATTTCTACGCTATTCATCTTATCCTAAAAGAGATGTCTAAAAAAAGGTCAGATTGATCGTTCCTCTTACAATGAATTTACAACTGCAGCTCATAAGCAGCCTTAGATTTATTGACTAGTTAGATACACAGGATCCTTCTCCATAGGAGATGAATATCTGATTTCCCAGAACCATACAGGCTTTCACCACTGTTCGTAGAGAAAGCTGGTAGGACTTTCTATTCTAGAAACTGGAGCAGGGAATACATCTTGGTTTACAACTGGAGTTTCAAGAGATGGACATGTATTATTGAACAGCTCTGATACTCTGCTTTGCAGAAGATACAATTGCACTTTGAACCAACAGCCCTGGCACTGTAGGAACACAGCCTGAACACTAAACGACGTTTTATTTGCTCTCTACAGATTTCAGTTATCAACCAAGAAATTGAGCTGTGTTTAGCTCCTCGGATCTTCCAGGAAGCTCTACATGCACATGCACCATGTAAACTTTTCCCTACTTTCCCCGAGCACTTCTGGAAGTATCGGTGAGTTCAAAGGCTCATTCAATTTTCGTCAGTTCCCTCTATTGCTGACGGAGAGAAACAGCCTCCCCTAGAGTCAGTTCTTCTCCAGACCAAATCAGAGTAGTGGAATTTTGATCTCTGGTCTTCATGGAGCTGAGCTGCCCTCAAGGTGAGTTGGGTGTGAGCGCCTCTTGGCCACTGTCGTGGTGTCAGTACATGAAGCTTACGGTATTGATTGTGGTAGATGTGCGTGAGGCAAAGCAGAGGGACGAGGAAGGGGAGCGGCTCCTGTGAATTCTCCTGCTCTCCTGTCAATTACTGCGAACTATTCCAGACACGAAGATGCAGCAACAAACCCTGTGCACAGTGCAATTTAAACCCGGCCCAATACAGCCCCCATCATAAAAAAAAAAAAAAACAAAACACAAAAAAACAGCGGGTAGAAGACTGACTGCAACAGGAATTGCTTGGGTAGGGATGAGACTTTTCTTTGCGCCTTTCCCTTCCACCTCCCTTTGGCTGTCAGCTGTCTGCACGATCCGCTGCCCCAGGCTTCCTGCGCACCAGCAACAGGAGAAAGCATTCTAAGTTTCTATGAAATCGACAAGTTTTCTGCTGCTGATTTGAAGGGCACTAGTAAAAGAAGTTTATTTCAAGTCTAAATAGCAAACACT
>JANHFX010028277.1:6670-17489 GCA_027560015.1 Chloroceryle amazona
GCCCCGTGCCCAGCCACCATGAGGGGCCATCAAAGCCGAGGGAGTGGGACCAGCCTGTGCAGGAGCTGTGATGATCTTCCCCACCATGGTCATTTAGGCATCAAGCACTAAGAGGAGCTGGACAAACACCTGAAGAGTCTTAAATCCACTGATGGGTGAAAATGCACTTCCATTTTCTGCTCTAGCAGGGTCTGAATGAGGAACTGGGGGACAGCAGGGAAAGCACCAGTGCTTGGGTGGGAGCACCAGGATGTGCTGTTTTCATTTGGGTTTACTTTATTATCATTTTTTCCAAGAGGAAAAAATTACTATGGCAACTTCTGCAAGAGCTGAGCTCCTGGGAGCCTGGCTGCAAGTGAAACTTGCCACTCGTCATCTGACAATGTTAATCTGCCGGATTTACATAGTAATTAATGTCAAGAGGCAATCTACTATTTGAGCAATCAGAGTTTCTGTGCATAAAGTCAGACTCCACAGACAGCAATTTATAACTGTGTGAAAGAACAGCATTTAACCCCTTGTGGGTGTCCCTGGGGTGGGGGGACGCTCAGCACTCACACCCTGACTCCGGTTCAGGGCATGGAAACCCTTGCCCCCCTCCACCCCCTCCAAGCTCCATCACGGCTGCTGCTGCCCCAGGCCCGGTACCTCCAGCTGAAGCCGGGGCTTCCATGGCAGCACTGACCACAGCTCCCACTGCTGCGCCTCCCGGATCCTGCTGATCCCTCTTTGCCTCTGAACTTCATCAGCTGTTTTCCACGTGGAAAACTCCCACTCGGGTCTGGTCTTTTGCTGCCTAAGAGACATTGTTCATTTCTCCTGGCATAGTCAAGAGCTCAGCAGGACCCATTTCTACCGAGGCTGCCATCAGCCCCTCACAGCCGGGCTGACCCTGCCTCCCCCAGAATCACCCACAGCTCTTGAGCTGAGCTGGAGCTGCTCCAGCCCCCAGGCAGCCCCTGCTCTTGCTGCCTCTCCTTTTGCACCCCAACCTTTCTCTGTCCATTCCCATCCCCACTTTCAGACTCGCTGGGGAAGCCGCAGCCAGAGACAGGCAGCTCTGGGGAGGTTGTTTTGGGAAGGGGCAGTGGGAGACCTGGAATCTGGTGCTGGAGGAGTAAATGGATCAAGGGGGACCGGGGTAGTTTTCATCCCCATGACCAGCCCCGGATCAGGGGGCTGTTCCCATCCACTGCTGTGCCCTGGGACAGTGCCTGCCTCCCAGGAAACTGCCAATCCCCATGTGAAGCTGCTCCTGCAATCTGCTCTGCAAAGAGCACGGCTCAGCTGAACCCCAGCACACTTTTCTTCCTCCGTCCTTTCAACTGGAGCCAAAAACTTCAGAGAAGGAAAAAAAAACTAATTGATTTTTTCCATATTAACAAGTCAATCACTAGGGTGGGGTTTTTTTAATGACTCATAAGCAAGCTTGACATGTCTGTTAATTAAATAGCCATCCTCACTCTAATCCACTGAAAGTTAATCATTTGGGGAATTAAAAGGTGTCAGTGCTGAATACCTCATCATTATAAGCGGCTGCCTGCCCTTGCTAGCAGGAGCCAAGCACTGCTGGGAGCCGAGCTCAGGGCGAGAAGGGGCTGAGGAGAGGAGCCAGCTCTTGGCAGGGCTGAGCCAGGAGCTCCCCGAGCACCGCTCGCCTGCCCACCCCAGACCACTCACCCCCAGCGTTTCCTCCCACCAAGCAACCCCAGTTCCACCCCAGCCCCAACAACTGTGGGGCTGCTGCAACCTTCCCAGGTGACGGAGCCACGCTCCTGCTGAGGGCTGGAGAGATGCAATTGGCCAAACGCAGGGGTAACAAACTGGTTGTTTTTTATTGTTTTTGACCCCTTTTCTTTTTGTTTGAGAGCAAGCTTGGTGGCTCCGCTCTGGCTCTTCTAAGTATCATCCAGCTTAGCATTGGTGAAGCCACTACAATTTAATTTCTTGGCTGAGTGCACACAGCCCATGATGAGCCATGTGCACAGAGCCGATAGCTGAGCTGCGTGCCCTCGCCGGGGAGCGGAGCTGCTGCTCCAGCCTTGGCAGAGCACTAATCCCTTGTTATCATCCACATAATGCAATTAGTGCGGCGTCATCAGGGCCCTAATGATGTCAGCGCTTACCAAGCTGCTGCTGTCACAGGGAGAGCTACCCACCCCCTGCGGTGCCCCCAGCACTACATCAAAGCCAGGCAGGTGATGGGTGTCAGCAGTGCCCAGGCTCAGCACCCCCTGGGGAGCCTCCTCCCCTGGGTCCCAGCGCTGTAGGAGACCCTTGGAGAGGGCCAGGCCCTGGCGCAGCCGCTCGCTCAGTGCCCATAGCCTGGGCTGGCCACTGCCATGTGCTGCAGCCTGAGCCCCTGCAGCCAGGTCTGTCCTGGCTGCTTAGAGAAGCCACAGGGAAAAATACATGGAAAGCAAAGAAAAATCCTTCTGTCTGCTGGAAATTGCCTTGGGTCAAGACCTTTAGGTTTAAAAAACCCTTGCGGGATGTCAGCGGGCCACAGACTCTGCTGGCCACACGGAAAGAGAGGCAGAGGAATTCACCAGCCAAGCAGAGGCTCCTGGGTATTAAATCTTTATTATCTCTTCCTCAAAGACACTTCTCCTGCCCCAGCTCTCTCGCTCCCCTGCCTCCCCAGCTCCTCGCCCGGCAGCACACGCTGATTTGCATTTCCTGCTTTTCTCACCATTTCATTAAGCTAAATAACAAGAGGGCAAATAGGATAATTCTGCTGGTGAATGAAGGACGCAGCTCTGTGTTGCTGTGTGCATTGTATTAATCATTTAGTGACATGCTGGCTACTGGCCTGATGCGAGGTAACGAGAGGTAATTAGTTACAAAAATTAGGAGGTGGGCAGATTGCCAATTGTTTACAGGCACCGTGGTGATGGGAGCAGGAGAATCTCCTTCTTCCAAAACATCTGATTCAATTACAGACCAAAGGCTGAGCTCTGGGTGGCAGCACGGGACAGACTGAACATCCCTAGAGTCCCTGCCCTGCTGCAGCTGGAGCATCAACCATGGCCAGGATCTGTCCCCTCCAGGGAACCTGGGACTGTGCCTTGGCCACACACAACGCAGGAGCCACCACTTGCTGCCTGGCCAGTCCAGAGTGTCCCTGGACACACCAGTGAGGGTCACCACCACACCACATTCCCACTCCCCACGACAGCTTTTCTAGCCAAGTTTCCAGACGGACCCTTGTCCCAGCCCTGCTGCCTCTCCCGAAGGGTGAGCTGCAGGATCCCTTCCCTCCCTGCATTGCCATGCCCAGCGCTTGGCACTCACCCAGCACCGCAGACTCAGTGGGGCAGGAGGAAGCAATGAGCAGCTCAGAGGGAAACCTCGAGCTTCTCAGAGGAGGAATTTAAAGGTTTCTCCTCCCACTCCTTTGGGCATTTCACTGGTGACAGCTGCAGCACCACACACATGTGAGAAATGCTGGCAGAGGAGAGTGTCCTGCTGCTCCCTGCCCAGACTCCCCAGTGAAGTCCTGCTTCTTGTCACACTGACACATACAGGTTGTGCTGGGCATCTGTTTGCAAACCGGTTCCAAACATCACGGAAAGCTGCAAACCACATGGTGCTTGGGTTCGCTCCCCCGAGGCACAGTTGTGGCGGTGCAGGGGCCGCCTGAGCTCCCTGTGCTGCAGCCGATGGAGCAAAGCCATTTGGGTCACGGCAGCACGGGGCGGCCACGATGCCCCATGGTGATGGTGAGCGAGTGCCACAGGAACGCTGCGTGTTGGCTGAACCCGTAGCCACACGTGCCCAGCCATATGCACACGTGGCACACGTGGTGTCACTAGGAAACCTTCCCTCCCCATAGCGTGCTCTGCAGCAATGGCCGCAGGGAGCACTCGCTGGTTTTCCCTCGTAGATACAACTGATCCGGGCAGAAAATATCAGCTGCCACTTGGAGAGGGGTGCAGAGGCCAACTCCATTAAAGCTGCTGGAATTGGTACGTTTGACACAACACTGGCTATAACTTAAAGCCAGAGTATGAATAATAGAGCTCTGCACTCAGCCCCACGAGTGAAATATATCTGATCGTTGTATCGCCTTCTGCACAGAAACACAATCCAAAATCAATTCCCTGGGTGTCATGCGAGCAGCAGGTGCCCGGCCGGGCTGCAGCCTTTGCCTTTCCTCTGCTCAGACAGCCCAGCCGGGCAGCTCCTGCCTCTGGATAAAGAGCCACCGGGGCCCGTCTCCGAGGTGCTGAGCCTCTGATTGATTGCTGGGTCCTAGGCCAACTTGCACACCATTAAAAATAATGACTGTGCTGGGCGTGCAGAGCTGGGGTCTGCAGTTAAATGCTGTCCTGCCACAGAGGCCAGGGCTGAGAGATGCTGAAAGCAGCAGGACCATTTCTGGGGCCTCTGAGGGAGCCCCTGGGCCCTGGCTGGGGATGGTGCTGGAAACTTGTCCAGGGGACAGTGCCGGAGATGTGTCCCATGGACATCCCACTGCGCACCAGGGCCTGGGGGCTTCATCGGGGGGTGACAGTTCCAAGCAGGAAGGGTTAGTTTGGGGACAGTCTGTGGCTTTGGAATTTTGAGGGGACACAGGACAACCAGCCACACCTGGGCCAGACAGAGCAGCTTTGCCAACAGATCCTTCAGTCCTGGGACCTCCGCGTGCTTGCAGATGTCCTGCAGAAGTGCTGAGTGAAGGTGCCCACAGATGCTCCCATGCTGCTGCCCGGACGTCCCCACCCACCGGCCTCAGCGAGAGCCTGGCATATGTGGGGCTGCTCATCAAAGAGGCTCAGGCTTGGCCTGGCCTGGGGCTGGAGCGCAGCAGGGTCTGGTGGAGCACCCTCACATGGGAGAGGAGGATGAGCAGAGCCTCTCGGCGCAGAGAGGCAGAAGGACACCGGAATTCACGCCAGCAGGACGGGATTTTTCAGGCTTAGCTGCTGCGGATGGCAAGCGGTGGAGCCCCGGCTCATCCTCTCACTACTGAGGTGCTTCAGGAGGGATTCCAGGGCTGGGTGTGTCGGGGGGGTCCCAACGCCGGGTGCGGTGGTGGTGGCCAGGAGCCAGGCATGGCAGGGAGGGGTTCTCCGTGCTGTCGGTGCAGGGTCTGGCCGCCGGCACCGTGTGCCACCCTCCATCACTTCACTGCCGCGCTGGTTTGTGCAGCAGGAGACAGGAATTATCCATCTTGTGAACTGCCGTTGTCAGAGGAGCCGGGGAACGCGGGAGGGGGTGAATCAGAAAGGACCAGGCGAATGTGAAACGCACACAACATTTATTTACTATAGCGAGAAGTTAAAGCTTGGCACCCGTCCCCTCCTCGTGGGCTCGGGGAGTCCTGGGGGAGCTGGCAGCAAAGCGTGGGGAGCACAAACATTTCCATGGCCTCTGAGCCGGCTCCTGCTTGTGGCACTCCTGAAGGTGGAGGAATAAGCACAGGTCGAGATGAAATTAATATTGCTTGAAAAATGGGATTTCAAACCGCCCCCAAACACCAGAGTTTTCAAGTGAGCAGTGGAACTGACAAGTCTGTGATCTCTCCCCAGTTTACTGTCCTTTGCCTTGGGGACTGGGAGCTTGTGATGGGCACTGGGCTTGAGCTGCCCCTTCTCCAGCAGCCAGCAGGGTCAGAAACTCTCTTTACACAGAAATTTACACTGTATCCCTTCATTTAATTGGTTGTTTGCATTGTCGAGTTCATTCGTTTACATCGCTGTGTTCATTTGTTTACACTGTGTGTTTATTTACACTTAGTTCATTTGTTTACGTTGTTTAATTTGTTTATTTACATTTCTCTGTTTATTTGGTCTTACCTATTTATTTAGCTTGCTTTGCTGAACTCCCACGTTGCTCCAGCATCAGGAGAACCCACAGCCCAGTCCTGCGGGATCTGTCCAGCTGGCAGCCCAGGGGTGGCTGGTGGGCTCATGTTCCTGAGGTGCCCCGAGCCCCCCCCATCCCTGGGGACCCCTCTGGAATGGCCACAGCCCGGTACTGGAAACAGAGGAGGAAGTGTCAAGAGCAAGGGCCAGGGTGACATTAAACCACAGGAGGTACCTCAGCTCCCGACCAGCCCCGTCCCCTGCAGCTCTCCCCAGCCCCTTCCAGGGAAATTCTTCAGGAGTAATTGCAAAACCCTGCGTTGCATCAAAGGTGGGAGGCGATGTCATTAACTCACCAGCCCAGAGCTGGCAGAGAAGCGATCGTGGCTGTTTCCCCGAGACTGAGCCCAGAATAATTGAGTTGAACAGGAAGGAATTTCTGCTCTGCTGCTAGGTAGGGGATGATCTCCCAGTCCCTCCATACTGATCTCATTTTGTGTTATTCAAACAGACTTTTGAATTAAGAGATAAAATTGTTTAAGAAACCTCCAAAGCTCTTAGAAAAACTCTGAAAATCTTTCTGTTTAAACATAATTCTTCTCCGGGTGTCAGTGCTTAAGCTCTGCAGTGCACGTGATGAACACCTCGAGCAGAAAGAGTCAGCTCTGAGCTCACCCCAGACGTCCGTGGCACCCTGGCCACCTCTCTGGTCCTCGCCGGAGCAGGAGCCATCTCCTCCGGCTCTCAGCGGCGTGCAGGGGGCGGAGGGGGGCAGCCAGCGTGGGCTCTGCCCGTCGCCCGTCCCCCCACAGCGAGGGCAGCCCCGTCCCGGGGAGGGGAGGTTGTTCAGGGATCCCCGAAGTTCCTGTTATAGAAAGTGCAGCGTGCTGGCAGAAAATCAATGCTGAAATATAGCCAGCCTTACTCCCTCCTTTAAATAGCTCTTTTAAGAGTGTTTTGAGGAGAAATTATTTAAGGTCAGGAAGGTGAAGTACACAATGTAATGCTGTTGAAAACTTCCCTCTGTTTGAGCTGTTTGTTGTGCCCTGATAACGGAGCCTCCTCCCTGGCGTTTGTCGTGTTCTGTGCTCTGGCTCATCCTAAATGCTGGCAAATCCGGGGTTCTCCTTCTACCCAGTCTCTGAGACAGGAAACAATCCGTAAAAGCCGCAACACCTGCAGCAAACCCACAAGAGATGGCAGTGCTGGTGGTGGGATTTTAGCCCCTGCTTCACAGCAGCAAATACATCAGTCAGGTAGAAACAATACTCTTCTCAAAACAGAGACTTTGCTTCATCAACACGGCCAGGCTGGAGCCCAACGTGCCACCGCAGGAGGGGGGAGGGCTGTCGGCAGAGAGTCTCAATTGGCTAAGATGCCAATCACAGCAGGGCTGCCGTCATCTTGTGGAGCGCAAACAGCAACAGGTCCCAGCTCTTGTCAGTGCAAATGAAACCCCTTCAACAATAATCTCTGTGGAAGCCGAATCTCTGCGAGTGCTCCCTCTGTTCCCCTTCAATAGCTGGGAATGCCCCTCAAAACACCCTCCGCAGGCAGGACCGTGTCCATGAGACTGGTCAGGCCATCACTGGTGCCCATGGTGTCCTGGGTCCACGGCCAGGGGCTGGGGACAGCCCAGCCAGAGAGCAGAGGCCAGGGCAGAGTCAGGCCCTGCGTGCTGGTAACGGCAGATAAATGCGTCTGGCTCGGAGAGAAGAAGAAGCAGCAGAAAACACCTAGAAACAAGCAAGTTACTAAAAGCAAATTGATGCCAGGCTGACGCAGGCCGCTGAACTGATGAAATGCAGAGAGTGGAGCTATTTCTCTGAGTCTATTTTTGTTTGGTATAAAGGGATGCTGCCCAGACAACAGGCTCTTCCTCTCACTAAAGTAAAAAACCAGCGCATTCAGAAATTTAGAAGTCCTTTCGGTGAAGCCACACCTCGAGCTGCCTGCAGCGACCCACGAAAATCTCATCATTACCAAGCAGCAGTCCCTGAAGAGGTGCAGAGTCCCATCACCCCTGCGCCCAACCCAATCCCCCAATCCCACTTCCTTTCCAGCCCACCAGCACCGTTCCTCCCCCCCTGCAGCTAACGGAGAGGCTGCTGCTGCTCACGGCCGCTCCTCGCACCCAGCGTGTGCTCACGAGGCCGTCCCGGTCCCCGTCACGTTCCCCATCGTTGCACGTGCCGGGCCCAATCCCCATCCCATCCTTGGAGCCGGGGGCTCCGGGAGCAGCCGCGGGTGCCGCTGCGGGGCTGGGCTGCGGCACGGCAGCCGCAGCATCGCTGGTCACGGTGAAGCTGCGTGGGTGCCACGGGCCGGCGGGTGGGCAGCTCTGCCGATGGCTGCGCCTGGGGCTATAAAAAAAAGATGAGCACAATTTCTCTTTCTAATCGAGCCCCCCTCCATTTGGCCTGCTCACCTGCCCGGAGATCACACACATATTTTCCTGATTCATTTTCAATTAATGGCCTCAAAGTCTTTCTGCCTGAGCAGTGGTAGAAAATTTTTTGTGCATGTATCAGCATGAAAAATAGGACTGAATTAGCATCTGCTGAAGTCCTGGTACGTAATTAGACTGGAAACCTCTGCCCAGGGGCTTGGGACGGGCAGGAGAATGCTGCACGTTGAAACAGCCTGGCAGTGGGGGGACACGGACCCTCCGTGGGCATGGAGCCACTGGGACCCCCACCCCACAGAGCCCCCTGGCCCTCTGCAGAGCTGCTGCTTTGTTCCCCAGGCTCCTCCACTCAGAGGCTGAGGCTCTTGATCCCCAAACCCGCCTCGTTTCGTGGCCCCAGCGGGACCCTCAGCTGCTCCGGGACCTCCACAGCCTCCTGCAAAGATAACGATAACAAAGCCAGGGCCTTGGTTGAATTAATTTTGCTTCAAACCCAACAAAAACTTGCAAGAAAAAGAATTAATTATTCACTAAGCTCTAAAGATAATAAAGATAAAAATTAAGCTTGGATTTCGAGACAGAAAATAGTTCTTCTCCTGTTCAAATATAAATTAGGAGTGCATATAAATGCTACACGACTCAAAATTCATTTTAATTTCTAAGCAGCCATACAATATTCATAGTCACATAAGTGATTTCATGTCTCACCCCTGAGATGACTGCGTTGGCGTCGTAGGTAAATAGCTCCAGCCTAAGACACCTGCAACTGCGAAGAGCTTCGCGGCCTCCTCTTCAACGGGAGCCTTTTCTGAAAGGAAACCTCACTCCTGCAAAGCTCCGTGTGGGCCGGACGTTTACGCCCAAAGTCAGCCCCTTTGAGACCAGGTTAAGAAGAAAAAGCCGCACGGGTTCAGTGCACGGTGCTGGAGGGTCCCTGCCCCTTCCCTGAGCCCCCCTGAGCTGAGGGGTCCAATCCTGCATTGCCAGGGGTTGCTGGGCAGGCCAGGGAGCCCCGGGGATCAGCGGTACCCACGGTGGCGATAACGTGACCGAAGTGGGTGGGACGGGGTCGGGGAGAGCGCGCTGATGGCAGCGCTTCAGTAAAAAGTGCATCAGGAAATCCACGCAGGCTCAACCCCGGCTGCAGCAATAGCTCCTGCCTCTGGCATGTGCCCCGGTTGGGTCCCCGTGACAACCACTGGCACCACAGCTTTGCTAAAGCGGCGTTCCCCGCGTGCTGGAGCCCTCCATCGAGAGCTGCTGCTCCCTTGGGCCCAGCCATCTCGACCCCAAGCTGTCCCCCTCCTGCCCAGCCCACAGACACTCCAGCATCTGGCCCCTGGTCCCAGAGGCTTCGGTCACAATGGCCCCAGCACCCAGCTGCTGGGAGCAGCCGCTGCCCGCAGGGACTATTTAATCTTCCATCACACAGGCAAAATTTTCTCTCGTTACGGCAGCAGTTGCCCTCTGAAATGGGATGACTATCGATTTTTGTCTCACTTCCAGCCCAGACGTTTCCCATCGCAGCCGAAGCAGGATGGGAGAGGAGCTCATCTGGGTAGCGATGGGGCACTGGGCAGACTGGGGGCACTGGGATCGCTTCCCCCTCGCTCATCCGCCCGGCTCTGGGTGCACCGTGCACCCTGTCCCCAGGTACTGGCTCTGCCCTCCAAAGGCTGCACCAGGGGCATTTTCAGTGGCATTTTCAGGCCCGTGTGGTCTGGCTGCTGGTGGGAGCGGTGCAAGGCGGGCACCTGGGGACACTCCTTGACTGGGGGTGCCACCGAGCGCTGAAGCAATTTGTCTCTGGAACAGATGAAAACAAGAGGAAAAAAATTATCTACATTTTTGCCACGTATTTTTCTAAGTGTTTTGCAGGGAGAAAATAAATGTGTGTCGAACAAATTAGTTTGTCGTGAAGAAGCTTGCTGTGAAAACGTTAAGATGCAGATAACGCCGGGAAAGCTTTTGAAACCAAATGCCCAGCTGCACTGACAAGGCGATTTTCGTAAATGCTGTTCAGAACAATTTAAACAATTAATTTTAGCATTTAATGGGCACTTGCACTATCTGCTGGAGCAGAAATGAGTACGTGTCTTTCATTACCTGCCACACTTCCTCTATTCCTCATCTTCTCACCACCACTCCCCGGGGGCAAAACACGGCGTATGTTAATTGAAATTGCAGCACAGCTGCAAAAAAAGGGGAAAAAAAAATAAAAAAAAAGGTGGATTTCAGGTTTTTGTCGACCCTGTTTTCCACAGGGGGAATGTGATACTCGACTATTTACAAGCAGAAAGCTGTCAGGGGATACAAAGGCTGTTTGAGACTGAAAACAAACAACCTGCAGCCACACGTTGTGCAAAGGGAGGTGGGAAGTGAACCCGGTTTATTTTTGCCCATTGGTCAGTGTGAACTGCTCCCTTGTCTGTGGAGAGAAGGGGGACCTGGCTCACACAGCTCTGGCCCCCGAGCAGGAAAAACCTCACTGTGCTTTTCCCCGTGTGCTGCCCCTTTGCAGGGGTCGGGGTCGTGCCCCATCCACCGTGCCCTGCACCCCGGTGCCCCGGTGCCGCACTGTGAGCCCTGGTCACTGCTCACC
>JANHFX010028278.1:0-13760 GCA_027560015.1 Chloroceryle amazona
AAAATCCTTACCAGTTTGCCCCCCCCCCCCCTCAGAATGGGAATTGGAACCTCTGATACCTGTGATAAAAGATGTAAATATTTTCTAGGGTAAATCCTAAACCACACACTAACATTCTGTGGCTTTTCCACCTCTGTATGCAATAACAGTACTTTAGACAGTGTTCAAGGACAAGATCAGCAGCTGGAAAAAAAACAAACAAAAACACTGTATTTTCATATTTAGAGTATTTTTCAGGTCCTATATCTATGATAGAGCACAGTTACTCTCACGTAGCACTTCCTTTCATAAATAACTAAAGATGAGAATATTTCTGTGTCCACGGAGAGAGGCCAAAATTATCTCCTCTGCTTGAGTACACTAGTTCCTCCTCTATTTCCCCCTTTCTTCTAGCAATAAACAACCATGGTTTGAAGTTCTGGCCATACTGATTGAAAGTCTGAACAAACATATCACATAACACTGTCCATGGATAAATTAATTTCCTGTCATACAGACTCCCTCAAGGTTAGGGCTCCTTTAATTCTTTTGTTTTCCTCAGACTTGCAAGATTTGTATAACACAGACTAGACAGACATCTCTCTGCAACTGCTCCCTGAAACAATTCTAACCTCTAGTACGAGCCCAACATCCCCTAAATCATGTTCCACATCTAGTATTAGAAGAGGTTTGCTAGCATTGGGATAAAACTAACTATAAATCCTGCTGTAGGTATCTGTGTGGGATGCAGGTGTGGATACATGCACATTTTAATGTTAATTGGAATTCAGATTTTTGTTACTGTAGCTCAACAGCTCTTCCAAAATAGCAAATAGCCTTTAGTTAATGGAAACACTCAAAACCAAACACACAAAATTTTTCATAACCTCAGAGACTGTTAAATCCCATTGATGTGCTCCAACAAAAATCACCTCTTCATTAATCTTAACTTTACAGTGACTATTTACAACTGAGTTCCACCACATTTGACTAACTTTAACCCTGTTATTTCTTTTCCTAAACACAGGGAAGACACAGAAGTAATTTCCTTTTTCTTTGCTGCTAGTTTTTTTTCTGTTCATCCCCTTGAAGGCTTGTTGCCTTTATCTCTTGTCTCTTGCTGCTGTCATTGCATGACTGAGAAGGCAGCATGATGAGTCTGATGAATACTACCAAATATAATATCTGGTTTTCTTCAGTTACCCATTTATGTTTAATGAGCATCTTTATGAAAAACCATTAACAGAAAATTAGGGAGCTTAGGTTCAGACATAGCAAACATACCTGTGGCCCATTAAAAAAGACCTTTAAAATAAGACCTATCTGTGGCACGTTCTCACTGGTTTAGGAATGGAGTATTGAAAAGGTGGCTCATCCATCCACCTTTTCAATCCTACTATGGATATTAATCCATAAAATGGCAACACAATGCAAGTTTAAAAAATTACTAACTTCCTGGACTGAAGATTTCATTTTCTTTTGCTTCAGAGCTCTCTATATGGCTTTTTCTGAGTTTCTTACATATAATTCCATCCCTCCCTTATATTCTTTTAAGCAATTAGTGCAGGCAATTTACCATTAAGTTGCTACCCCACACTTCACAATGACAGAAGTTGAGCAAGTTGGAAACCTTCCATTCCCTTCCAAGATAATGAAGGGTTAACTTCCCAACTGGAGAAGTTTCAGTGTGACTGCCCTTGCTTCACAGTAGGACAGTGACAGAAAAACAGCCAAGTAAGGAAAACACTTTGGTCAAGCAAATATATTAGGCAAACCTCAATGTCAGAAGCACAAAGACTGGGATAGCAGAAGCCTGCACTGCAAAGTTAAAGCCTAGTTACTTTTACAGGAACATTTTTTCTCCTCACAGAAACCATCACAAAAGACTTGGGAGGTAAAAAAAAAAGTTGGTTACTCACCAGCTTAAAAGCCAGCCTTGTATCAATGGAGTTAAAAAATAATTCTGTATTTGAGGCTAAAAAGAACTACTGTGCTGTTACCTCATCTGTATTGGAACTGAAGATAAAGGAAAAACCTTGAAAACGTTACAAAATCTTACAGTTAAACCCTAGATGATTGTCTGTCTTCATACACAATAATCAAGGAAAATATCTGGCATGGATGTTATTCTCTCTGTTACTATTATCATCCATTTGTTGCTACAGTCACGAATAAAAAATTTGGAAAAGTAAATAAAAACAATTTTGAGGCCATCCTTTCTGGTTTACTGCTCAAAATTAAAAAGATTTCTTTGTAGGTCATCTGTTTCATGATCAATTCTTACTACATATGTTAAATAGTTGTACTGGAGAACAAAACCTGTCCTGTAAGTTAACAGAACACCACATTCCCCAATAAAAGGATACAAATTTTACACAAGCAATTTTTTTATACACCTGAATTTAAGCATCAGCTCCTCATTAAACAGAGAATACAACCTAAACCTACTCATGTACAGAACCTGCAAAACATATATATTTCCTCAGAGACAAAAATATGAAGGAGCAGGGAAAAGAAGAAACCAGAACCCTGAGAAACACAAGAGCTACATTTAGAGGAACATAGACATTTACAAAAAGCCTCTTTTTTTTTTTTTTTTAATGGTCGCCTTTCAAGCTGTGCCAACACTACAATGAACATAAAAGATCTGCCTCCGTAGCAGATTCAGAAGAATAAGCAATTACTACATTAGAGAAAATAGGCTCAGAAATTTCCACCAATTGGTAACTGGCAGCAAAGCAACTCTGTATTTGCCAAACTCCACAAAGCCCTTGGGCACCAACTTGTACATATACCAGCAATGAACAAACAAAGAAACAAGAAAAAAAACCAAACTCTATTACCTCACACTGGGGTCAGCCCTTCACTTTGGGGAAAAAGAAACAAACAAATAAAACCCCAGAAGTCTCTGTCCTCCGGGATAAGCAGGAGGAGGCTTTCATTATCAGGGTGTTTAAAGCCTTCTCTCTGGGGCACTGTATCCCAGGACCACTTAAATCACAATTACACTATGGTTGTGCAAGCAAAGGCTCATTCCCAAAGCCTGTGGAAAAGCAAAAGACCTTTCTTCCAGATAGGAGGTCTCCACACTTAGGCACTGCTAATGCTGAAACCGTTTACACAGAGGCAGTTGTAAGGAAGAGCCATTTGCAGGCTGTCAGCAGTGGGGGATTTCTCAGACCTGCTTAAGAACATCTACATCTGAATATTGCTTTTACCATAGAAAGGCAGGAGGAGCTACTGCAGCAATTAGAAATCTTATTCTTCTGTTGGAGCATCACCAATGACTGGTCATCGTCATTATGGACTAAAGACAGCCATCATCCACCACAGTGACAGTAACATGCAAGCAATACATGCAAGATGTAATGTTAATTAATTTTATTGATCCCTGATGCACTACTGCATCTTCCAAATCAATGCAGACCAATGAGTTTCTACTGTATTAACAATGCAATAGAAGAGATGAATCTGAACTGAGAGTTCTAGTTTTTGCAGTTTCCATTCCTAACTCTTCTTTCTTGAGAAGATAAAATCATCTCATCTGAGACAGTAACAGAAGACTTCATGCACAGAAGAGTCTAATTACTGTATAATAAATAACCCTCAAAGCTGTTTTATTCTGAATTAAATTAAGGATGACTATATCACATTTTGGCTGTTCCTAGAAAGGATTCTCTCTTAACAAATCGTGCTAACACATCTCATTAAAAATCAAACCTATTAGAAGAACTAAATTTAGAGTGCCACCAAATACTGAAAACCAAGGCCTGTAGTGATGCATTTGCCTATTTAATACCAAGAGACAGAAGTTCTTTTCAAATATCTATAAAAACTGTATTCACAGCACACAGAATACAACCACAGAGCAGGACTTCATCTTGAGACAAGCTAAGTGCACTTGTTCTGCAATATGTTTGCTAGCAGCTTTCAACCACAAAAAGAGTGCATTTTAGGTGATCTATAGGATTACAACCATTCTAAAAAGCTTGACAATAAAAATTCCCACACCTGTTTGAACACACCAAAGCTTTTTCAAATAGTTCATGCATATATATAATGTGCACAAAACCCCTGTTGAATGAGCAAAGATCCTAGTATTTAGTCAACACCACAAAAGACCAGGTATGTGATACTTAATGTGATCTGTTTTGCAGCCTGTGTTGCTATTACTGAAGCCACAGCGCTGTTAAAGTTCCACATCAGTATCAAGTATCAAAGTCTTGTCCCATGAAGGGCTGAGTCATTAACCTGAGTGATCAACAGCAAAACCTATTCCTGACTCTCAAACTCCCCACAACAGAACATTCTGCAGCCCACTCCTTTCTCTTTCCGAGTGAGAATAAAAGACCTAGCACATCATTAACCCTGGCAGCATGTTTTTGCAGTGGTAAAAATGGTAAAAGCAAAAGGAAGCTGCAAAGCTATGATCACCACCCCAGAATTATTAATTTCAGATCAACTCCTTCGATAATGTCAGTTACTAACTCCAGAAAGGTATTTCAGTCCTTTTGCTAGTTAAATAGCCATCTGTGGAAGTGAAATGGAAGGAGACAGCACTAGTTTTCTTATACTAGTCGGGAGTATGTGGCAGTCTGAAAACATGACTCTGCTTCTGAAAACACACACATTTTAACATTTGCTTTAGAATTAACTGTATTACTTAATCGACTGTCACTTCTTTAGCAAATGCAATGGAGTTAGTACACAAAAAAAGGTATCATTATTTTAAAACTTAAAATGTAAAGCAGTCTACTTCTTTTGTACGATATAAAATTGAGTTTTTTGGTAGATATCAGTATTTCAATACAAATTTTAAGAGTTGCCACTTAAGAAACTGTCTTTATCCAGAAGCAGGTTAAAGAATATAAAGCAACAATTCAAGTTATGAAAACAAGGAAGCTTAGATTACATCATAATTATAGATGATCACAGCAATTTATTCTCCTACCTGCTTTCCATCCAGCGTACAAAGTCTCTTGACTACACCCGAATCTAACTTAATGGCTTCTGTGATGTCAGTCAAGACCTGTTCAAAGGAGTGAGCAGTCTTCTTATTCAGCAGAATTCTCACAGCTTTCCGTGGTTTCACTCCACTTCTAATAACAGTCACTAACTTGGGTTTAATGAAATCTTTATTCTCCTTCACTTCACTCTTTGTGGACGTCAAAGATGTCAAGGATCTAGCAGACCCAGTCCTTATGTTCACACACCAGTTTGGATTGACGTTCTTGGTGTAATCAACTTTACGATACGGTTCATTGGATGCACAGACGTAACTTTCACCTGAAAAGAAGATGACATTTTCATAATTTAAGGGGGGTTGTAGCTATTTTTTGTCAATTTGAAAAAAAAAAAAAAAGTGAGAAATTTTTCAGGACTTATTTTCCTGCTTTTCAACTCCAGGCCATTTTAAATTGAAGACTGTAAATTATCAGAGCTTTCCACCCAAGCAATACTCTCATAAAGTGGTTTCAAAAGACCAGTGTTTAAAAAAACTCCAAACAGACAAAACAAATAGAAAAAAGGGTAAAACGTATACTATTAGGCATTCAAATTTGGAAAGTCTCTGCCCACTTCCTTTGAATTTTATTGATCTGCATAAGACTTTGGAACTGTTTCACCATCCTCTGATACTACTTCATATATAAATAAATTACAGCATCCTATACATGAGAATACCTTTCCAAACACACTGTGGCCCTAGCAGCTCAAAAGATTTTACATAAGCTTCAGTACATGAAGTCACTTATCACTTCAGAGTAATCTCTTTGGTACAGCCCATTCAACTGTAAGAGGGTTAAATTCTAGCAATCAGCACAACAAGGTACCTCAAAACTCACCAGCATTGACTATATTCAGAATTATTTTAAACTCAAAATGAATGCACTTTCTAGACCTTTGAAAAAAGAGCAAACAACAAATGCACACCAGACTATTCAGTTAAACCTCAGGGCTGAAGCTTAAATTGACAATGTTAAAGCAAAACACAAAACCACCTCAAAACTAAGGCTATTCAGAAACAAGCTCTCCAACTGGAAATAAATTAATTGCTTTACATGAAGAAGTACAGGTAGAGAACAAAAGGTCCCTTTGTTAGAGGATTTACCATAGAAGAGTCTCAGTATCAGCTTTATCTTTTATCCTTAGTTTTATTTTTCTGATAAAAAAAAGGAAATGCTTTCAACTTAAACCAATGTAATACCTTAAAAGGACAGATTTCAAATAATTTCTTTCAAACTGCATTTAGCCAAACCTTAAATTGAAGCACAAATTATTTTAGCTTTTTTTAAAAGTGTCTTGTAGAACTGATCGCAAATTTTCTTATAATTGGCAGATAAAGGAATGATTAATTACTTGAGAACTGTAGTATATTACAGATTGTTAGTGTTTTAAATTCCATGCCTGCTTTCTTATGCCAGTCATATAGCCTAAACTGAGTAACACAGGTTATACACGTAAAGCAGATTTTACTACTAAACCTGCAAGGCAGGCATGTATGGCAGGACTGCAAGTGAGAAAACGTGCACCGAGTGCCTCGCTTGGCTCATGACATAAAAGGATGATGGTTTTACTCTATTGAAATTACTACTTAAACTTCTAATGACCTAAATACTCAATTACTCTCAATTACTATGAAAATCTTTTCTGAGTCTTCAGTGGCATTTTGATCAGGCTGTAGCTTTTGTCTTTTTTTTTGGTAATTTGTACATCTACCAGCCCTAGAAAGTTGACATAACTCTACAAATAGGCATAAACCAATACTTAAAATGTTTACATTGCTGCCTTCGATATGGCCAATTTTATTGTTTGAAGACCCATGATCCATTCACAGTCTTGAAAGATTTTAGAGCTAATGCATACTAGTCTTAACTGGTACAGAGTCACAGCAATTACACCACTGGAAACAAATACTGTGTCTTTATTTTACAGCATTAGCATGAATCAGCTCCATAGTTTCCAGACCAGATCATGAAGTTAGTCACTAATATGAAATTGATATTTGTAGGCAAAGAAGTAAATATAGACTAATTAAGTAGAAAGATCTATTAAGCAATACTTTCTTATTTAAATGCAAAAGAAAAAAAATAATTATTCAAGAATTACAGACTTACGTTACAGCTGGCACTCTGAGCCCTGCCAAATTATTCTACAGCAGAAAGCTTAACCAGGATGCAGTTTTGGCAGAAGTATGAAGCTTCCTTATAAATTGGCATTATAATTTCAACAGAACATATGCACCATCCATCCAATGCTTCATGACAGCACCCAGAGTGATCTAAGTGTCTGTTCTTCCACAAAGAAATACTGCTACCACCAAAAATTCCTCAAATGGGGCATATGCTCACTTGGGAGGAGTAATATTTGCTGATATTTTGGGTCACTACATAATCAACAAATGAGGTAAGTTTAATTCTGATACTCTATGTCATATTAACCATAGAAAAACACCTAGAAGACATGAAACACTGCATATTAACAAGGAAACCTTACCTGCCTCTAAATAATTTACCTGTACTGCATTAATAACAAATATCCACGAAGCAAGACTTCTGTGTGCACTGTGTACACAGTTGAAGCACATTGCAGGATTCCAGTTTCAGAAAGCTAAGATTCTAAGCATAATGCTTGCCATTCTATCACAACAGTGTAAAATACAAGTGAAGAACATAGAGAATGGCTAAAAAAGAAAACAAGATGACATTGGTCAACCTGACTGATAAAAGGACAGAGACCATCAGTAGCCTGAATACTCTTTTGTTTATTTAAAAACTCATCTACAAAGGTTTTCTTTTGCCATCTGTTTCCTCACTGGAGATAGAAAAAGAAGGCTATATCTTGTCCTTTTGCATCACAAGTGTACATCACTTTCAGCTACGTGCAGTTTTGAGGAAACACAGCTGCCTGACAACTTGGGGTTCTTCACAGCACATGTGTTGTGAGCTGAAGACCAAAGCCAGGCATTTAACAAACAGCTTAGAGACCTTCAAGCATTTTGCCCTTAAAAACAGAGGTTACTGAAGAAAGACTTGTGGATATTTTCCTTGGCATTAGGTTAAAAACCAACTGTGGATGCACACTTGGATACACTATGCAGTGGGTTAACATACAGTGGGTTAATTGTACAACACTCAAAAATCCTGAGCTGGGATATTTGAAAGAAAAGACTCTGAACAAGGTTTTTAGTTTTGCTTTTTGCAAGATGTTAACAAGCATTAACAACCTTCTCCTGCGAGTCACAGAAGGTATCGTGGCTTTGAAAAACATGTTTCATCAGAGAATGATACAACTGCCAGGGGTAAAAATATCCCTACAGAAAGAGAACCATTAGTCTCCATATTTTTTAAGTGTGTGTTCTCCTGTGAAGCACATAGGACAGAGCAGCTTTCATTTCATCTATCCAGCTCGCATTCTGCAGCTTCTTTTGGCAGAATTCATGAGTTTCAAGTGTGCCAAAAGCTGCTTATTCAGTACAGCACAGTAGTTATTAGGACTACTATCTTTCTAAACTTTAGGGATCTCAGGAGAATAGCCTTTTTGTGTTCTGCAGCACAAAGCCGAGCAGATTTCCAGAACAGTGTATTTACAGCACGTATAAACATACTGATCTAAAAATAAAACAACCCCTTTTGTGAAAGATTAGGTTATTTATATCTCTCTCCTTCCTTTCTTTTATAGAACTTCCTTCCTCATCAGTTTCTTACAAATCCTGCACTTTCACATTACCTCCAATAACTCTGTATAATTCACAATCTTTCCTCACGTACAGCATATGTAAGTTCCTCAGGCACTTTTGAAAACCTTGGATGACAATCTGGATTTTAGCCGTTGACTAATTGCTCCTAGTTCTCTTTTGGCTTTATTTAGTCAGGATGTTCAGATGACAGCTTCCTACAAGCTTTCACAGAATCACAGAAGAGTTGAGATTGGAAAGGACCCCTGCACGACATCTGGTCCAACAGCTTGCTCAGGAAGGGTAAAAGCATTCAGAAGACAGTTAAGACCACTGGTATCAAATCTGCACAATACCATGTGCCTACTCCACAGTAAGTAACTCTTTTCAGGTAAATTGTATTAATCTAGTCCCTGAAACCAGGACTCACACTGTGGTAGAACTGTTTTATTTTGCCTGGATAAGAAGTTAACTAATGATTATGTCTGTATTTCATATCCACACCCCATTGCTCCAGGACTGTGTAACTACTGTGCTTTAAACATATATTTGGAGATATATGCTGTTAATGTTTTTTTAATCCTTCCTTTAGCTTTCCTTCTTCCCCTTCGTGTTAAACCTGCTACATTTGCCTCTTGCTAAAGCATTACAGCTTTAGCACAGGAAGGTAATCATATCTTCTGGAAGGAGTAAAAATACAAACTGTCTATCTGGTGTTACTCTCTGCTTGCCCTGACAGGAGAAAATATGTTCTTGACCTAGTATCAGTGTGCATCAGCTAGAATCACAGGTACTTAAGCAGGATTAAAATTGAACACGCAGCAACAAATAAAAATGATCTAAGGCAGAAAATAGTTGGATTGTTCAACAGCACATTTCAAAAACCATTCTTTTACTCTGTATTAGTGTGGCAGTCTACTTCTTTAAAGCAGATACTGTCTTGTGCTACATGTCCTAGCCATGCGTAAGGACTGCCTTGCCCAGAACCTTCCCACCTCCTGCCCGAAGACTTACCTACAGGTGCTTCTTCATTGTCTGCACAACACGTTATAAAGAGCTGTATTAATTAAGCATTGTAGTTGAACAAAGACTCTTAGCAATGCTTCCTACCTAGGGAACTAGAAAAATTCCCTAGAACATGCCAAATCAACATTACTTTTCTTGCCATGAATAGAATCTACATTTAGTTTCCTCTCCCTAAATGCAAGATTCTTTCCAAACTTTGCAGCAGACCTTAACAATAAGGACTCTCCCCATCTTTCACTACCAACACAATGAAAGCACAGGATAGCAAGACAGAGCATGACTGACATCAATGTAAAACGCAAACCTCAGCACTAAAGAACTGCTCAGTTCTCAGTATCACCATTGTGTCATGCTTTAGGAAGCTTACTTTTTTAAAGAAAACTGAAGGATTTAGATAAATACTTACTTAGTTAACTTTGGTAAAGAATAGAAATGAAACTATTGTTCCATTATTGCTATTAAAGGGAAAATATAAAAGTACATATGAAATCTCCTATTCAAAAGTAAGAAGTAGTGTAATCTCCGATAGAAACACTGAGAATGAACACTTCAAAAGTCCTAATATTCCCAGTCCTCTTGCCCTCTCTGGACCCGTCTGCTCAAACAAGATCAGTAGCAGACAATAAAATTCTTCCCGTTCTAAGAAAGCAATGAAAACTGTCAAACTGATGAGCCCCAATGCTCCCTAATCTACAGGGGCTGGGAATAGAAATTGTATTTGCCTAAGGCTGGTCCAGCAGATCGTGTTTTTTTGACTGTCATACAGAGCATAGCAATATGCTTTAAATCAATTTTGTCAATTTCTGAATAATAAACATGATCTGGTCAAATTTTAAACTGACTCAACCTGTAACAGTAATATTTGAAATCTACAGTATGTTTGTGCATTACTTATTTTCCTCTTAAAATGATAAATGGGAAAACAAATTGTCAAATACAGCCAAAACCAAAGAAGCATTCAGCGGTGACTCAATTCAGCTAGTCTGGACTATTATGATACAGAATTTGATACTGCCAGCTTTTATACCCCTGACAGATACTAACCTGATAAGCAGCAAATAGACCTTAAAGAGCTTGCCTGCTCACTTCATAGACTGGCCACTACTGACCCTGAACTGCTGCCGTTCCATGTACCCATTCAACACTGAGGATGTGCAAACAGACTAACAACTGGGTATTACATCACGTAGCCGTGTTCAGCCTGTAGCTGTCATACACAACAGTACTTCACTGTTATTTTCCTTTCTGAAAGTTAAAAAGCAATACAACAAACCACCATTCATGGTGCTACTGCAGTTCCAAGCTTTAGGATATCATCAATATTCAAGTTTTTATTCTAGAGCAGCAGCTGTGCTGGAACTATAGAAAAAGAAAATAAAAGCAAACCAGGTCCTCTCCCAGCATCCCAAGAACAAAAGAGCTGGCAAAGAGCTCAGGTAATTTCAAGGAATGATGGGTTCACTACTTGTTAGCAGCTTGCTTCCCAGCCTTGTATATGCTTCCCTTTCTCTGTATGGTGACTAGACTTAGACTGGCAAAGTTTTTGGCATGCTAATTGGGGAACATACTAATCCAATTATGATGCTACAGGATTTTCTTAACATTCCTAAGAGTTGTATTAGTCATGGAGAGATGAGTAAGTAATTGGGACTCTTTTCCCCTTCCTTTTATTTTCTGGAAGTGGCATTTCAACTGTGACATTTGTTTTCCTTTATTCTTCCAATGAAGAGCAATGACAATGGCCACTCTTTCAATGTGTATTTTAAGAGACAGGAAGTAAGTTTTTAATTACAGTTATTAAATAGAGTTGTGAGAGCATACACCATGTTAGTACTGTTGCCCAGCAAGTCATTTTGTCTTTAAGCCATAAATTAACATAATTTCTTCTGCAACACCTCAAAAGTCACCCCAAATTATCATTAGTTTATCCAATTTTCACTTCATCTCCTTTCTCTACCATACCCATTCCAGTATATCTTCTGGGGTGGGGGGGTGTTTGTTTGTGTTGTTTTGTTTGGGGGGGTCCTCTCTAATCATCGAATCAAAGAAGAGTTTTGGGTTGATTTCAGATTTATTTTATTACCAGACAGTCTGACCTTTCACTCCACAATCATTTTGCATTTCCTCTGCTTTGACTGTGGTACAGTCTTATAGTAGATCATATGATGAAGCAAGTCCTCGGGCACTATGTTACTAATATAAAGTGCACTTTCACACTTCTGTTTTGAGCGAGACCCCTTGATGCAGCTTCTCCCTCCCTCTTGCATGTTCTAGAATGGCAGGCTCTTAACTCCCAGTGCCTTTACTGGTGAATTATACAAAGGTCTTCCTGTTCCCTTTCTCATCCAGTTCTCCAGGTGTGATTCAGCACTGCTATGAAAAGGTAAGTTTCCAAATCAAGGCCTAAAGGACACACAGCTGAAAGCCTAAAAAGGAGGGGCCATTAGAACACCTACAAATGGTACCTCTTCATTTACACACATCAGCCCTCACCTGGCACAGTCACTGGGTGGATACTGCAGTGGTTGGGATGTTGGATACCCGAGGAGAAGCATCAAGTGCAAATAGATTATGAACTTCACAGGTTGCACAACATAACCAACACATCTGGAAGGCTGATTCATGTAATGCTGTATTTAAACTGTACTTCAAGACATCATGAGAGAGCATGGAAGAATTCTGCTCCTTGTTCTGGTAACTACCATTCCCTACAAACAAGGGGCATATGTTTCATTTAGAAAAAAAAAAAAATTCTGGCCCCGTTATGAGATGCAGTCAAGTGCTGCTCTGCTCAGATTTGCAAGGTCTACATATCCTTAGCAGCTAAGTCCCATTGTCAAAAGCTACTTTATGGACAATTCTGAAAAGCAGCTGATTCTGTAAAATGCTTCTGGAAGTCTGACAAGGTAGATAATTCCCCCTGTGAATTTGAATTCTGGTCATATTTGAAAATAACACTTTACACCAGTTTTTTTAAATAAGTGGTATGGTATAAATATCACTTTTCACAGCACAGAGGCTTTCTCTCTGAAAGCTTAAGCCACTGTGAGGCATCAGTGACAGCATAAAAACTGTTAGAAAACCAAATTACAGCATTTTCCTCTCTCCCAACTGGTGATGACTGAAAGGTAGCCAAGAACTTTACTATGGCTTTTGCAGATGACAAGAATACCTGCTGTTTAGCTACTATTAACGTCAACCCCCATGCATGCAGACAGCACTCCTCTGGGCGACAGGAGCAGCAGACGGCCCACAGTGGGAAAATGAGTCCCATTGCACCTCACAGCAGCTGGCAACCCCGGCCCACTTGACCTCACGGGTTCCATAGCTGCCGATTTTCAGCAAGGCCACCTAGCTCAGCTTGTATCAAGCTACAGAGAGGGAAGCTCACCCCAGGGAGAGCCTGCTACCCACCACCAGAGCCCATGCCACACCTTGCTGGACATCGACATGCCAGGGCAGGACCTCCCACAGCCTGCACCCTGCTCGCCGCTGGCCCAGTAAAGCCCCCCTCACCTTCCACCAGCTCGTCCAAGCTGGTGAGCTTCTTGCTGCCATCGATAGTATAGATGGTGCGGACACCCTGGGGCAGGTTCACGTTGTCCGACAGCGACCGGGTGAGTTCAACGAGGAGAGCATCAAAGGAGCGAAAGCGGTCGGTGGAGATGGCGTACACCAGGCCCTTGAAGTATCTGTCCCCGTTGCGGTAGAAACGGGCTTTCCGGGCTTTCTTCTCCGAGCTGAGCGCCTGCAGGGTCCGCGTCCTGTAGAGGCTGCAGTGGGCGCTGTGAGCCGGGCTAGGGATCAGCCCGTTGCCCCGCGGCCCCACGTTACCGCCGCTGGAGCCTCCGCGGCGCGGCCCGGCGCGCTGCTGCCTCTTGTCCCGCTCTTCGAAGTGCTCAAGCTCGATGCTCCGCTTGCTCGCCATGGGGAGCTGCCTGCCCGCCCTCCCAGCTCTGCTGGGACCCAGGCCGGCCACAGGCGCCTAAACCTGCCCCCGCGCTCGCAAGGGCTGCCGCCGCCTAATTCAGCATCGCGCCCGGCCTCCCTCGCCGGGAGGGCTGCGGGTGACCGCGGCTCG